>JAVLUX010000022.1:1302500-1340000 GCA_032164185.1 Moxostoma hubbsi
GAAGCATTCTGATTTGCATAAAGACAATTTGTAATTTTCATGATTATTAAACATGGACCAAAGACGTCTGAACGGACCAAAAACAGGAAGTGATTTGGCTTTAATACTGACCTCAAGCACAGCTGGTTCTTCTCATCATTGGAGCTATGTTGCCCATTACAGTTCGGGACAGGCGTCGGATGTTCGGTAAGCTCCATTGCAAAATATACGTCATAAAATCTCCCATCAGGGGTTTTTCACCCCAATTTGGAACGCCCAATTTCCAAAGTCCTCGTAGTGGCGTTGCGACTCATTCCGGTGGCGGAGGACGAATCTCAGTGAGACCGTCAATCCGCGCATCTGATCACGTGACTTGTTCAGCGTGTTACCGTGGAGACGTAGGGCATGTGGAGGCTTCACGCTATTCCCACGGCATCCACACACAACTCACCACACGCCCCACCGAGAGCGAGAACCACATTATAGTGACCACGAGGAGGTTACCCCATGTGACACTACCCTCCCTAGCAACCGGGCCAATTTGGTTACCCCATGTGACTCTACCCTCCCTAGCAACCGGGCCAATCTGGTTACCCCATGTGACTCTACCCTCCCTAGCAACCGGGTCAATTTGGTTACCCCATGTGACTCTACCCTCCCTAGCAACCGGGCCAATATGGTTACCCCATGTGACTCTACCCTCCCTAGCAACCGGGTCAATTTGGTTACCCCATGTGACTCTACCCTCCCTTGCAACCGGGCCAATCTAGTTACCCCATGTGACTCTACCCTCCCTAGCAACCGGGCCAATATTTTTACCCCATGTGACTCTACCCTCCCTAGCAACCGGGACAATCTGGTTACCCCACGTGACTCTACCCTCCCTAGCAACTGGGCCAATCTGGTTACCCCATGTGACTCTACCCTCCCTAGCAACCGGGCCAATTTGGTTACCCCATGTGACTCTACTCTCCCTAGTAACCGGGCCAATTTGGTTACCCCATGTGACTCTACTCTCCCTAGTAACCGGGCCAATCTGGTTACCCCATGTGACTCTACCCTCCCTAGCAACCGGGCCAATTTGGTTACCCCATGTGACTCTACTCTCCCTAGTAACCGGGCCAATCTGGTTACCCCATGTGACTCTACCCTCCCTAGCAACCGGGCCAATTTGTTTACCCCATGTGACTCTACCCTCCCTAGCAACCGGGACAATTTGGTTACCCCATGTGACTCTACTCTCCCTAGTAACCGGGCCAATCTGGTTACCCCATGTGACTCTACCCTCCCTAGCAACCGGGACAATTTAGTTACCCCATGTGACTCTACTCTCCCTAGCAACCGGGCCAATTTGGTTACCCCATGTGACTCTACCCTCCCTAGCAACCGGGCCAATTTGGTTGCTAAGGAGACCTGGCTGGAGTCACTCAGCATAGCTGGATTCAAACTCGCGACTCCAGCGGTGATAGTCAGCGTAATTTCTCGTTGAGACCCCCAACAACTGCAGTTCTTTACTGTTTTTAATCAGAAATAAACATTTACAGTGAACTGCTGCACCATATCGATACAGGTATTTGTCCTGTATTGGTCGTTCAGTCATTCGACTCGATTTGTGCTCAATTAATGCTCAAAAATGCTTCTTTTCACTGTATTTCTTTGGATTTATCATGCATTTCTGTGTCAACCTTGCAACTAATGATGAAAAAAATAAAGAAAGCTATTTTACACCTGTTTTGAAGTGACTTACTGTATGAATCATGTTTCTGCTTGTGTTCCTGGAGACAGATGAATAAATACTGTGACAAGGAAAAGACCTAAACTGAGATATAATAAAGGACTGTTTGCTTAGATTTATTGTCTATAAAAATGCTTAACTTTGCTTGTTCATTAGTTAAATTATGGGATTTTACATACACTGCACTATACAGTATATATACATATATAGTTACTCTCCTTCCTTATTAACAGCCCGTATATAAAACCTCAAGTTCTCATGGACCTTCATCACCTCTGATGGTGGTCATGTCTGTATCCGCAGGAATGAGGACGTGCCCTCAGACGCTCATTAACATGCATGCCCACCATGCCACATTAGACTGGCCTATCTCTGTGCAATGCTCAACGACGGCGCTTTGGTTACACGACTGCATGAGTGCACGATGTAATGTCACAGAATGCAAGTGCATTGTAATGCGACTCTGAGGGACTTACAGCATGCCAGCTGCCCGTCCAACAATCTTCGGGAGTCCTCAAGGGGGCGCTGAAGATTCATTCGAATCTATTTGACCTTTTTTTGCCATCTTTAAAAGAGGTTGTCAGTCAAACCGATTATCGTTCTATCAGATCGTCTACCCAATGACCCACAGTACCGAGGTGCTGTTAGCAACCCCTTGTGGTGAGCAGGGTGTAGCTGAGCGGCTTCTGGGCAGAGCGAGGCCGGGAAAATAAGTGGCGATCTGACTATCACCTGCGTGCCACAGCGGTCTTACGTTCCAGCGAGTGGCGGCGGGAGTTCTTAAGGAGAAGATGTAGCGGCAGACGGGAGAGAGAGATGCGCTCGCCAGCCCCAGATATGGCGCCGGTTGATGGCACTGGACCCCTTAGCCATTCCCTCCAGTTGCAGGTTGATGCCAGGCTCCAGCGCCACTGGATCGAACGCTCCCTCAGCGTCACGCGGTGAAGACTCCTTGGACGACGCATCCTTCCTCCTTCATGGGTTTCGGCGCCAGTGTTACAGTGTGTGGAAAGGAGGATGCTGCGGCCAGCTTGACAAAACACGTAGACATTTATTGTACCACTTTTCAGCAGTACACAAAAGGTTTGATTTTCAGCTTCACTACACATAAACTCTGTTGACATGAGCGCCATGCATCTCTCTCTCACGTCTGGTGCATCTCTTCTCCTTAAGTACTCCCGCCGCCTCTGTGGCACGCAGATGAAAGCCCAGATGCCGCTCGGCTCCACCCTGCTCGCCACGCCCCTCTATTACCTGTCGGATATCACTGAAATAGACGGCATGAATTATCACACCTGTGTCTGTTCCAGCCCTAGGCTCGTACTGGCCAAAATACTGTAGAGACTTTCTCCTCCAGCTGTCCAGAATCAGAACAAACCTGAGGCGCATTTCTGGATGACAATCGCGTCTTTAAAAGATCAATCTTTGGTTTCAGACTGGCATGTTTGTAGCAGGAGCGACGGACAGAATGTTAACAGGTGATCAGACGGAAATGATCAACAGATGCTCGCGAGAGGGACGTGAAAGAAGCCCGCGGGGAATGCGTCCATTACAATAAATAATGGACAGGCCGCATCACAGTTGTCTGTTTGAACACAGATGCACAACGAGCAGGATGGAAACACTTTGCACAAATCAATGTCAAACAAAAGTAAAAATGTTTAGCGAATAAAAGCAAACGCTGAATAAGAGTTTGAATGACTTGCAGGGTTGCAAGAGTCTTTTGAAGACAAACACAAAGACAACCTACAGCAGCCGTTGCTGTATTGTTCAGAATGACAGGACAGAAATCGCTGTTAGTCAGACATCAGTGCAAGACCGTAACTGAGAATGAAAGGAGGGAAAAAACAACTGTGCAACTTTGCTAGAACGCCAATTCAGTCTAATTCACTGGCACAGTTGGAGCCAAAATCCTGACGCTGTCTAAACAGAATGACGTCTGCTGTTTTGGCATTTAAGGTCTCCTGCACACTAATCTGTTTTCGGTTTCCTTAATGCCATACTTTTTTATAGAATGCGGTAATAGCATCGAGGAAAACGCCATTGTGCTAGTGAAATCAATGTGCTTTCAAATGGAAACATATTAAGGCTCCGGCACAAGTAGATAATGTGTCATTTGTCATGTTTATCTTTTGCATCAATAACTACGTTTCCATCCAAGGATTTTTTGCTAAATATTTTTAGCGCATCAAAATAAGAGGGAAACGCACATTATCGCTAAAATGACATCAAATGTCACGAAAAATTGGTTTGGAAACACTTTTTGTCGATAAAATTGGCATTGATGCAAAAATGTAGTGTCACGTGACAGTTTGCCCCAATGGTTAGCCTGTGTTACCATGACGACAGTATTGAAAGCCAATTTATTGTACGTGATTATGGATTGATCTTTATGGCATATAGATCCGATCTGTAAACGGGACACTTCCAGGAGTGCAACACAAATATCTCGTATCATGCACCGGTTATCAACAAGTACAAGGAGAACAAATGAATGAACACTGTTTTTCTTTTCCACAACATTCATAATAATAGACGGCAGTCACAGAATTTCTGTGCACAAAGATGTTTTAAATAAAAAAATAAATATACAATACTGGGAGAAAATCATCAGTGCTTTTATAAATTTTTTTGAAACAGCGCAATTCTATTAAATTATTGTATAGTTTTAGTTTTGAAAAAATGCCGGCAAAATCCCCTGATTTAAATTAAATAAATTACCAAACGAAAAGAGCAATAAATAATAATAATAATAATAATAATAATAATAATAATAATTACCAAACGAAAAAAAGCATTAAATTAAAAACAAAAAAATTACCAAACAAAAAAAGCATTAAATTAAAAAAAATTAGCAAACGAAAAAAGCATTAAATAAAAATACAATTTCCAAACGAAACAAGCATTAAATTAAAAAATAATAATTTTAAAACAAAAAAAAACTTTTTAGACCTATATTTATTTTCTTTACACAAATTTAAATTAGCCGTACCCTGTCCTGTAGATGAATAAAGTCGCCTGAATGACGATATCAGAACTATTTGTGCAATCCTGAGTTCACTTTCAGAAAAGCAGCTTTTGAACATTTTAAAACATTTAAATATGTTAAATCTGACCATCTGTACCTCGGATCACATTTACTGCTTCTTCAGAAAATATAAATTACATTATGAAGCTAAAATAAATTGTAGATGATGATCAAGTTCAGTTGGTGGTTAAAAGTCGCCGGAGAAACATGCGGGACATGACGATTTCTGTTGCGATTAACCAAAACTTATGTGACAAAGTGTTTTTTGGGCATGACGTCATCATGCACAAAACATAATTTCGACTGTCCCTCCTTTTGTGTAAAATGACCATAAACGCGACAATTTAAGCAACTTTACAGCTCAAATAATACACACGTTTTTTTAATGAAAGTGCTCTTGTAAAATTAAAAGCAATGAACCAAGTCGTAGAAGCCCCGCCTCCTGTCCTTTTCCGGAAGAGACGCGGGAATACTTGCGGGTTGGCGTTACTCACGCATACGGGAGTTTAAACAAAGTTATAATCCAGCGGTCAAACTCGCGCGAGCAATGCAAGGCGGACATTTTCTTCACGTTGTATGTGAACGCACCTTAATTGCCTCACTGTCAGGGCTGGACTGGTAATCTGGCATACTGGGCATTTTCCCGGTGGGCCGACGCACTTTGGGGCCGATCAGAGGTGGGCTGGCCATCAGGAGAATCGAGCGGGCCAGTGTTTCGTCCGTGCAATGTGCCGAATGTGCCGCGATAAGCTAAAATGAGCCATCGCGTTATGCAGAACGGATCACAACGAACACCCCCCGCTAAACATGTTTTGGGCCAGTTACCAGTTACTCTTCCTAGTCCAGCCCTGCTCACTGTGACCTTGATTTTTGCTTTGGGACGAGTCAAAATATATTTTTTTGTGGTAATCAACATACACAATCGACAATTTTTGGAAGGATTTCTCTGCTCTGTTGGTCCATACAATGCAAGTGAATGGGTGCCAAAAATGTTGAATCTCCAAAATCCACATTAGGGCAAAACAAAAGTACTCCAGACGACTCTGGTGGTTAAATCCGTATATTCTGAAGCGATTCGATAGGTGTGGGTCCGGAAAAAACAGTATTTAAACAGCGGAGCGGACCGTTGCGCTCTATTGTTAATAATGCAGAATAACGACTAATGAAACGTCAGTGAAGACAACACCTTACAAAAGTGAGTTGAACGCCTCACCATCACCCCACAAATATTTACATTGTCTGAGATATACAGTAAGTGTTGAACTGTTGTAAGCTAACGCGCTAAAGCTAGCGGCAACACATAGCACGTGTTTGAAACGTCACTTTCATCAACTGTTAATTGGCGAATGTTTCCGCGTAGTAAAAAAAAGTTAAGTGTCCCATTTGGGCTGAGTGCATAGTGGGTAGTGTGTCATTTGGGACGTTATTTGGGACACAGCTTGCTCATCACCAGGCACGTGCAGAAGGGGGGGGGGGGGGCTCTAGGGGCACGAGCCCCGCCCTTTTGCCGAGCCATGGCATAGTCACGGCTAATGACGGCATAGATTTGGCTTGAGCATTGGGGGTTGGGGGGGGGGGGGGGGGGGGGGTGTACTTGCTTGTTTTGATTATTTGGGGGGGTTTGATATTACACCCCAACCCCCCCCCCCCCCCCCCCCCCCTGGAATCTCCGCTCTTGGTTCTACACTTAATAATAGTATGTATGAGTGTAAAAATGCACCTGTATTATGCTGAAAATTTGAAGCATCAATTAAGGAATTTAATAATAAATTATGAAGACTATAATAATACCCACGTACCCCTGGAAAGGTAGGCGATGTACTGCGCCTTTACTCGCAATCATTATTTCTCCTTAATGTGTTTCAAGCCATTACGTTGTTTAATTCTGCGAGCCTGCTCGCTAGATCAGACATGTCTGCCTGTATAGATGACAGATTTCATCCATATATTTAAGTTAATGATTCAGTAAATGTCCCAGTGATAATAAGCAAATATATTACGGATGTGAAGTCAGACATGGCATTAGTCTTTACTCAAATATCTTCTGTCCAACATGATGCATTATGCATTTATGTCTTATCCACATTTTGGTCTTTTAAACAGCTTTAGAGCCCCTGCCCCTGAAAACGTCTGTGCACGTCTCGGCTCAACACGGTCTGAAATATGTGAAACCTCCTCAGCGGGTTTCGTGCCCCTCCTATGAGTCGTTTCAGAAGAACAGAGGCAGTGAGGGCTATTCTGAGCGTTTCCTCTGTGCAGATGCCCAGTTAAACCTCACACTTGTCCTGTACTTGTCTTGTACGGCCAGAGTGCCGTACAAGAAAGTGCCACAAATCTGCAGACGTGACGTTTCCTGGGTAACTAAGTGACATTAGAAGATTCTCAAAGGAAGTTTTAATCCATCTGTTAGGACAGGAAGTGGTCGAGGATTTGGGGAAAGAGGGATATTCGATAGTCGATCAGTTGATCAGTTTCACAAATCAGATTTGCTCATTTGCTTGTGTACCCGTTTGTCCGGGGGGGTGTGGCATGCAAATTCAACTCGCCACTTTCCATTGGGCTTTTCTCGAAGATTGAGGTGTTTCGGGGCTCTTGAGAGCGACCCCAAGTGTCACTACATCGACACAGCGTCGAGTGAGTGACAGAAGGGGAAACACGATTAAGGTCATTTTGTGGTGCTTCTATGACACTTTAGGCTCACACGTGGACTCGTGGTATATCTAGTCTGGACTACTGCAATCAGGGCTGGACTGGGAAGAGAAGTCATGAGGGGCGGGGGTGTTCCCAGTCCCTATCTGCATAACGCTGCAGCCGACCCACCGGCCTGCTCGGTTCACCTGCTGGCCAGTCCGCCCCTGAACGGCCCCAAAGTGCATCGGCCCACCGGTAAAATGCCCGGAATGCCAGATTGCCAGTCCAACCCTGACTGCAATGCCCTTCTGGCAGATCTTCCTGCACGTACAGTCATCAGACCTGTTTTGGCATTTAAGGTCTCCTGCACACTAATCTGTTTTCGGTTTCCTTAATGCCATACTTTTTTATAGAATGCGGTAATAGCATCGAGGAAAACGCCATTGTGCTAGTGAAATTAATGTGCTTTCAAATGGAAACGTATTAAGGCTCCGGCACAAGTAGATAATGTGTCATTTGTCATGTTTATCTTTTGCATCAATAACTACGTTTCCATCCAAGGATTTTTTGCTAAATATTTTTAGTGCATCAAAATAAGAGGGAAACGCACATTATCGCTAAAATGACATCAAATGTCATGAAAAACTGTTTTTGTCAATAAAATTGGCATTGATGCAAAAATTTAGTGTCACGTGACAGAGTTTGCCCCAATGGTTAGCCTGTGTTACCATGACGACAGTATTGAAAGCCAATTTATTGTACGTGATTATGGATTGATCTTTATGGCATATAGATCCAATCTGCAAACGGACACTTCCAGGAGTGCAACACAAATATCTCGTATCATGCACCGGTTATCAACAAGTGACAAGGAGAACAAATGAATGGCCGCTGTTTTGCTTATTCACACCATTCACAATAATAGACGGCAGTCACAGAATTAGCCCACAATACAAAAAAACATCATTTCTGTGCACAAAGATGTTTTAAATAAAAAATAAATATACAATACTGGGAGAAAATCATCAGTGCTTTTATTTTTATAAATTTTTTTGAAACAGGCCAATTCTATTAAATTATTGTTTAGTTTTACTTCTGAAAAAATGCCGGCAAAATCCCCTGATTTAAATTAAATAAATTACCAAACGAAAAAAGCAATAAATAATACAAATAATAATAATAATAATTACCAAACAAAAAAAAAGCATTAAATTAAAAAAATTAAAAAAATTACCAAACGAAAAAAATATTAAACTTAAAAAAAAAAAAAGAACAAACAAAAAAAATCATTAAATAAAAAAAAGAAAAAATGACTAAACGAAAAAATAATTAAATTAAAAAAAAATTATGGAAAATGCCCGGAATGCCAGATTGCCAGTCCAACCCTGACTGTAATGCCCTTCTGGCAGATCTTCCTGCACGTACAGTCAAACTTCTGCCGTTGATCCAGAACGGGTCGCACGATTGATCTTAAACGGGCACAAGAGCGCGCACGTCACGTCTCTCTTCATCAAACTGCACTGGGTGCCAAGTTCAAAGCATTGATCCTCGCTTACAGAACAGCCACTTCCTGCTTATTCAAATGAGACAAAGCACATTTATGTACATGACATTTGAAACAGTCAAGTTATTCTCTGCTTTTGACGTCAAACCATGAATAGGCATTCACGAGTCGTTCTGTGAAACACTCTTGGCCTCTTTCTGATTCAGCCGCCAGCAGCGCAATCTTGTGTTGTAACCTGCGGTCTCAGTGTCTCCAGCAGCCTGGAGAGCGTTCACGTGTTTGCCCGAGGACTGATATTGAAATTACAGGATCAGAAAAAGCAAATATGGGATGAAAAACAGGATTTAGGTCATTTTACCCATTTTACTTCGGGTTCACGTGTAGACTGGCGTGCTCTTCAGGACTCGTACCCGCTCCTGCTCTATCAGTCGAGCTGCCGCACAATTGAATCACTCGTACAAGCTTGTGAATGTAGTTGATGATGTAATGCAAATGTTAAAATGAGTCATGCGCTTGTGAGAAAAATGTAAGTGTTTATGCACTGATAATCTGCCGTTTTACTCGTGATTTGTGTGAAAGTGAATAGAAACTGACGCGATACGTTCAACGAGCCTCATTTATCACGAGCAGAACATTTTTCTGTGTAAATATTTAGTATACCCGGTCTAACATAAGTTTGCATTACTGTTAATATTATTCAATGATAAACTTGTTTAACCTTCTGAAACTGTAAATACATTATATACATTTTTACCGTTAATTATACAGGGAAATAATAATTTTACATCAAATTAATTTTACCTTAAAATGACATGCATTTTCTTTTTAAATATATTTGAACTTTATTTTTTACCGTATATTTCAACGAAGTCACGAGTTCGTGTGCCGAGTGACTCCAGTCAGGTCTCCTTAGCAACCAAATTGGCCCGGTTGCTAGGGAGGGTAGAGTCACATGGGGTAACCAAATTGTCCCGGTTGCTAGGGAGGGTAGAGTCACATGGGGTAACCAAATTGGCCCGGTTGCTAGGGAGGGTAGAGTCACATGGGGTAACCAAATTGTCCCGGTTGTTAGGGAGGGTAGAGTCACATGGGGTAACCAAATTGGCCCGGTTGCTAGGGAGGGTAGAGTCACATGGGGTAACCAGATTGGCCCGGTTGCTCAATTGGTTCTTGCTCTTGGTGGTGCGTGTGGTGAGTCGAGCGTGGATGCCGCGGAGAATAGCGTGAAGCCTCCACACGCACTACGTCTCCACGGTAACGCACTCAACAAGTCACATGATAAGATGCGCAGATTGACGGTCTCAAGTCCGAGATTCGTCCTCCGCCACCCGGATTGAGGCGAGTCACTACGCCACCACGAGGACTCATGGTGCGTTCGCATACAATGCGTTTATTAGCGCAGCGCGATTACATACAAAGTCAATGCAAAGATGCGACATGAGTTGAAAGTTTACAACTCGAGCGAAACATCCGTGAAATACGAATTTTTTCTTCGTGTTGTATGTGAACGCACCATTAGAGCGACTGGGGAGGACTAAAATATTTCAATTATTTGACAAATTTCCATTAAACTAAAAATCAAGTTGTCTTTAATCTACATGATTATAAGTGGAGCATACAAGTGTTAAATACACGTGACTTAACTCGTAATATTTACAGTCCATTTGGTTAAAGATGACTTAATTTGGTTTGATGGGAATTTGTCACACGATTGAAAGGCGTCTTAAAAAATAGACAGTAAAACATCGACATTGAGTGCAGAATAACTACAGCTACCACGAGGATGAGTTTACTGTATGTGCAGGGGGAATCATGGGAAGTTTTTAGCAATTCCCAACTTGTAATTGATATTTTTGAAGCACACATCAGCTTCCAAATTCATGTTTTAGGGTGTAAATGTGCATCACTTATTTTGTGTGTTTTCAAGTAAACACAGACCTCATTTCACATTTTCACAAAGTTGATTTTGTACGTCGGGTGGCACCAACACAAAGCTGGCACAGATGTTGGCATCTGCTGAATACGACTGCACCTCCACTCATGGCAGGTGCCAGCACAGCTCTCTCTGGATGTGGGCACTGCCATCTGTGGTGATACAGAGGAGCAGAATAAAAGTATGCATATAGGATTATGTGTTCTGAGGTAGCTTGTATTAGTGCAGTTTCCAACTGGAGTGCAAGTAATATTCGATAATCTTCAGTGTTGCATTAAATAATATGGTCATTTTGCAATAGCTTTAAAAGTTACATTTAGTTTAGCGCCATCCTTTCGACTACATTTCAATGCCTCGCTATTGTTTTGATGCTGAACAAGACAATCAATAAGTTCCAAGTGTTGCAGTAAGTAAGTTTGGGCATAATTGGTTTCAAAGGCTGTAAGCAACAACTCATTCAATGCCACTTTAACGGCACTATATGCATTTTTAAATGTGAGTTACACAAGAGTACTTTTAAAGGGAACAACACTTCAGCACGGATGTACAATTGATCTGAAATTAGTCTGAAATTAGTCTTTGTTCCCTCACAATAGCACCTTCATTGTAATCAGCCAGTGGATAATTCTCAGAAATTAGGGCCTTTGTGTGGCTATTTTAATTGGAAATTCAAATGTGGAGGTTTTTGGGAACGTTGAAGGCAACCTCGTGTACTGAAGTTTTGAGAGAGAAAAAAAATCACATGTAGAAAAAAACTCTAAATACTTTCATTAAAGCAAGTCTGAACTAAGTCTAAAGTTCCTGTCCAAAATGTTATTGCAAAGAAATGTTTGTACTTGTAATTGTAAAGGGATTAATGGAAAGGAGGCGGCGAGAACCGGCTTGACAATATGAATAATAGTTTAATATAAAACTGAAACAAAAAGACAAACACACACACAGGTGTCGGACAGCTGCCCGTAACTCTCTCTCTCTCGCGCGCTGCCGTCTCCGGTCGGCCTTTATCCCTCTCTGAGCCCTGATTGGCCTGATTGCCCCCCCCCCGGCATGACCCCGCCCCTCTTTCCCTAGGTAGGGGCATGCTTTCCACACCATCTGCTGACAGGTCATCTCCGTCTACCTGGATGAGGGAGGGAAACAAAAAATAGTGTGGCACCTACACGGCGTAACGCGATCATGCCAAATGAACAAAACATTTTAAAAAGAGAGGGAAAAGGCCAACATGGAGCGGCAGAGAGAGAGACAGAAACACTTACTCGCCGGTTCTCCGATATGCCGTAGCTTGGTCCTCGGCCACACCTCCACCCTCTAATGGACGACAGCCGCGCCTCTCCGGACGGATCGGAGGCAAGTCCTCCGGACCCTGGATTTAAAGTCATATTATTCATATTGTCAAGCCGGTTCTCGCCTCCTCCTTTCCATTAATCCCTTTACACTTGTGCCTAAATCTTGGAAGGAGGACGGATGCGCCGTAGTGGAGTCCTCGCCACTACCGTCTACCACAATGGAGCAGCCGCGGCCATCCGCAGGAGGACGGAGGAGCCCGGCCGCCTGAGAGCGGACAAATGACAAGGCGTGCCTTGCTCCCTGTCTGCCGGCAGGTCATCTCCGCCTTGCTCGACCTGGGAGGAGGCAGGGGGGTAAAAACAACAAAACAAAATAGGCGAGGGATAAAGGCGATAGAGCGATATGGGGGGGGGGGGGGTTTGGGGGACTCACTCAGTGGTTCTCTGATGCGCCGTCACATGGTCCCCGATCACTCCTCCACCCCCTCAAGCAGACGGCAGCTGCTCCTCCCCGGGCTGACCAGAGTCAGGCCGACCCCCAGCGCACAGAACAGTCCTCCGCTTTCTCCGCGACCCGTGGGGAATCTCCTCCGCCCCTGGAAGCGGCCCTACCGCTTCAGGCAGTCAGGGAGTCACTTTTCTCCTCCCCTCACGGACGGCAGTCTTCTCTCGACCCCTCTCGCGTTTCTGGGGGACAGCAGGGCACTCCTCTGCCCCTGGCAGTGGCTCCTCCGTTCCAGGTGGTCGGGGAATCCTGTCCCCGCTTGCCTGACAGACGGCGGCAGTTCTCCGCTACTCCGTCCCCCAGCAGATGGCAGCGGCACGCCTCTGGGTGGACGGAAGCGTCGAGGACTCCGTGACGGGCATCCCTCCTCCTTCCCGGGTTTCGTCACCAATGTAAACCAGTTCAATGGAAAGGAGGAAGCGAGAACCGGCTTGACAATATAAATAATAGTTTAATGAAGAAATAAATGAAAAACACACAGAGCAGCTGCCCGTCATTCTCTCTCTCTCGAACCGTCAGCACCGGCCGCCTTTATCCCTCGCGCGCCCCATCAGGCTGATTGGCCCTCCTCCACTCTACATCATTCTGTTACATTGTATAACAGTAGTTGGCATATTACTGCCACCTTAGGATGAATTGCTTCTGTTGTATTGGGTCAAAGTGTCTGCTGATTGAATAAATGTAATTCAATACCACATCAAAAACCACCTTCGCTGTGTAGCCGTGTGTCTTTAACGTCTCTCGAGAGTCAAACTCAGGTTCACGATCCATCAGGAAGTTTCCCGCCATTACAGACTATGATTTAAGCGTATTACCCAAGAGTCTTGCCTGCCTCCAGGCCAACCACAGGCAATGCGACGCAATCTGACGCAACGCTTTAATAGACTCCAGTAGCTCAAAGGGGCGTCTGTGCACAAAGCCAAGACAACACGCCGATCGGTGTGTTTCCTCACGAGGGACACGATGAGCCGGGATTGTCTGGCTTTCTTATTCGACTTCACATACACTTCATCTCCCTCTGAAGTGACTGACGACGATTCACTCGATAACTTGTGCAAGCGAACAACGACGTATCGAATCCGAGAGATGCTCTGTCACTTTGTTTCTCCCTCTGCTATCGAATCGGCACATTTGTTAAACACAGCATGAATTCTCAGGGGGAAATCAGGCTTCTGATGCAGACTCCGAGTTCTGTTTGTCACGTGCCGATGCATTGAACAGAATGCATATGTGCATGTGGTTAAACTCAGAGATGTTTGCATGCATGCAGTAGTATGCATTATGAATGCTGTGAACTGATGCATGGAATGCAATAATTATCTGCTACATTTGTTAAAACGTGCATTATCATGTATCATGTATCACGTTTAATGCATGGAGCTGCATTGACCTTCCATTTTCAGTGTGATGAATGATCTGGAAGTAATATCAGCTGTGATTTTTAATATCGATTTCTTTTGTTATCTGCAGATAACAAACACTAAATTGGATTAAAAATACAAAGCAGTCATGTTTATTTGTGAAATAATTATCTCATTATTACCAATACTTAAAGATGACACCTTGAAAAAATGTATTTTTGTTTAAAACTGTTGGAGCAAACATAATTTGTGTGAAAAGAAAGAATAATGGAAAGATGTTGCGAGGAGGCCTTTTATCCCACGCTTGGGATGGAAGACCCCCCAAAGGGGTTTGTTGTGATATCTGTGTGTGTGTGTGTGTGTGTGTATATATTTTTTTCTTTTATCCAAAGTGACTTACAGTGCACTTATTACAGGGACAATCCCCCCGGAGCAACCTGGAGTTAAGTGTCTTACTCAAGGACACAATGGTGGTGACTGTGGGGATTGAACCAGCAACCTCCTGATTAACAGTTATGTGCTTAAGTCCACTACGCCACAACCACTCTACATATATACACACACACACACACACTCACACACACACACTCACACACACACACACACACACACACACACACACACACACACTCACACACACACACACACTCACACACACACACACACACACACACACACACACACTCACACTCACACACACACACACACACACACACACACACACACTCACACACACACACACACACACACACACACACACACACACTCACACACACACACACACACACACACACACACACACACACACACACACAGGGACCAAAGTTTGCATTCATGTAAATATTTTCCTGTTTCGGAAGGATATTGGTACTTTAATTCACCAAAGTGGCATTCAACTGATCACAAAGTATAATCAGGACATTACTGATGTAATAAACTGCACAATCACTATCTGAAAAAAGTCATTTTTGATCAAATCTAGACAGCAGCATCACTCCAACGCCTTATCCTCGAGTAATCATGATAAATTGATCATTTGGTACTAGAAAAATCACTTGTCAATAATGTTGACTAATCGTTTCAGCCCTAAAATACAATGCTTGAAATTGCAAAAAAAAACGGCAGATTTGTGCTACAGGAAGTGTGGGGTGAAAGGTCAAGTGCGAGAGGAAGTGTGGGTTGAAACGTTGAGTGCTAAAGGAAGTGTGGGTTGAAAGGTCGAGTGCGAGAGGAAGCGTGGGGTGAAAGGTCGAGTGCTACAGGAAGTGTGGGGTGAAAGGTCAAGTGCTACAGGAAGTGTGGGGTGAAAGGTTGAGTGCTACAGGAAGTGTGGGGTGAAAGGTCAAGTGCTACAGGAAGTGTGGGGTGAAAGGTCAAGTGCTACAGGAAGTGTGGGGTGAAAGGTCGAGTGCTACAGGAAGTGTGGGGTGAAAGGTCAAGTGCGAGAGGAAGTGTGGGGTGAAAGGTCAAGTACTACAGGAAGTGTGGGGTGAAAGGTCGAGTACTACAGGAAGTGTGGGGTGAAAGGTCGAGTGCTACAGGAAGTGTGGGGTGAAAGGTCAAGTGCTACAGGAAGTGTGTGGTGAAAGGTCGAGTGCTACAGGAAGTGTGGGGTGAAAGGTCGAGTGCTACAGGAAGTGTGGGGTGAAAGGTCGAGTGCTACAGGAAGTGTGGGGTGAAAGGTCACCTGAGTATCTGGACAAACTGACCGCTAGAATAACAAGGATCTGTAAAGCTGTCATCACTGCATGTGGAGGATTGTTTGATGAGAACTCTTTGAAGTAGTTTAAGAAGTTCTGAACATTAATAGTAATTTTTCACATTATTAATGTCCGACTGATACATTGTGATCAGCTGATTGGAACTTTGGTGAATAAAAGTATCAATTTCTTTCCATATGAGCAAAATCTGTACATTACTCCCAACGTTTGGCCACCCGCCAGTGTGTATTTGAAACAGCAAGATGCTTTTTTGAGTAACATATTAAGATGCAAAAGGTGCATCATTTCCTGTGCGTTTCATTTATAAACAAATGAATCTCCACTGTGATTGGATCAGTCAACATTCTTCATCACAAATACTGTATGTTCGCTCCACTGTCTTTTATTGGACTTAAAGTATTTTGTATCCAGTTAAATTTGATCATTTAAAGGATTTTCATTAGCTGCATAAATTTGCAGTTGCAATAAAAGACATTGTATACAATAATCTCATGGATCAGGAATATTTGCTGTGAAAACAACAAATGAGTAACTTTAGTTGCTACTTTTTCGCTTACCTTTTACCCCGAGGGGCTTTAGCCTCGTTGTACCCTACACTAGTATGATAGTAAAGTATGATTCTCAAATAAGATGGAAACGGCTTCATTGTGAAGAGATGCACCGAAACCACATGTACAGACACGTTGATCTTGCCTTCTATATGTCTGTCCAAGAAGAGCCATAAAGAGTTTTATTTCTCATAATTAGTTCAATAAAACTGCCACAGAAACATCTGGTCGCACAGGGGCTCATATAAGATCACATCTAAGAGGGTGTTGCTTTATTCTTCACATATAAAGTGCAAGAAAATGGCATGAATGGCATACGGTTAAAGCCGTAAAACTCTGTTATGGTTTGAATGACGTTATCAACTATTATGACATCACCGTCTAACGGCATTATTATAGAGATCTATGACATTCATAAAGCATCTGAAGCCACACACTGAAAATGTCACTGACTATAAATCTGTGAGAATGTGCCGTTTGTGTGTCCTTCACTCGAGGAACTTAAATCACGATCAGCTGAGAATTGTGAGTGGCACTGAGATTCGAACTACTGCCAACCAGGAGCGGGTCCAGAAGGGTGGCACGCTTGTGGCCACCCTAAAAATTAGCTTTGCCACGCCAACTCGGACCCCGCTCGCATCCTGAAGACGTGTTGCCTATGGTCCATAACACCCCCCCTTCAGACAAACTTACAGGATGCCACCCCTTTGCCACCCCTGGCAAAAAATCCTGGACACGCCCCTGCTGCCAATGGCACACACTTTGAAATATGAGGTCGTGCAATTTAATTCTGGATACTAAATTCACCCAGACTATAATTAAAGTTTATGATGATCGATTAAAGTGATTCTGCTGCATAAGCACCCAGGCCAGTTATTTTTCATTTATATTCATTTAAGCTCCATTACAGATAAAGAAAAAGCAAAAAAAGAAGTCTTTGCTTGGGATGTAATGTCAGTCTTACTGTGACTGAACATGCACAACTGAATATTACATAAATATGCAAATTCCTGAAAATGTTTATACTGTATGTTCAATATGAAACCGCATCTGCAGCTCATTACACTTCTGCAACATTTCGAGATATAAGGACACATTTAAGGCCTCTCTACCGCCGTGGCGTGTTTCACTCGCTCTTGCAATCATTTTCATAATCAAGAGGGCATTTTTAATCTGTGTTATAAGCATTAGCATGCATTGTTGCTCCAGAGCATTTCTGCTTTGTAAATCATTGGCTTTCCGCAGGTGTAGCATGCAAACGATGCTGTGGCTTCCTAAATGTATCACAGCGCTACCTGTAAGATATTCCAGCTCTGTCGTGTCTCTAATCCTGCTGTAAATGCCTCTCGTGAATCATTTCATTTAGCTAAGCAGTTCATCCGTGACTGATGCGATTCTCATAGAGGCGATGGCGTTGTGCGACAACAATTAGACATGCATTGTTTGCAGGAAGCAAAATATATTTCAATTAGACAGAAATTACACTTCAAAATAAACCATTTCCACAGTAAGACAGCGCAGCAGCATCTACGGGTCTCTGAATTGTGCGGCATGCTCGCAATAATCGCAACTAGAGTAAGTCACAGGTTGTACTGAAATTAATTGCACGATTATTTTTCTGTTGCATCTGATCGTGCACGACAGTTTCCCGATTGTCTCTATTCCTGAAGACTGTCTAAACTGTTATTTTATTCCCTGAGATTTCATCTATCACGTGACTTCCGAAGACTTGGAATACAGTCAGCTTGGTCTCATGTGCAAATGGATCGTATAACCATGTTCAATCGTTTTAGCACCAAATTGGAAATGCGTCCCCATGCGTCCGCAACATTGGGAAGCAGTTATGGGCTTTGAAGTGAGAAAAGAGCTCTTCATTGAGAAGTGTGAGCGTCTGTACTCTTTTTTGCATTCTTTATTGCATGTGTTTTGAGTATGAGACACAAAAAACAAACTTTTAACAACATTTTAAAGAGCAATATTCCTTTCCCGGCAAACAGCAGTGGGGGAGAGAGTAACAGTATTGTGTGACTCCAATCGAGCCTTCTTTGGGACGGGTCCGGAATGATCAGTGAGCTTGAAGTGTGGGGGGGTGGGGTTCCCCTCGGCGCAGGGCCCGCGCTGATGTGGCTGCCTTCATTTGGGCCACGGTTTGCGTGGCTTTGCCAGCGGTGACTTTCGGTGGCACTGAGGCAGCAGGCGTGGGGTTTTTAGCCGGGCACTGGGATGAAATATTGCTCCATTTTGGTGACATCTTTAAAAAGACACTTGGGCAGCTCTTATATATATATATATATACAGTATATACACAAAATATCAACAATAGCTTATAAGGAAATAAAATATCCCGCTGAAGCGTTATGGGGAATCAGGATGCTGAAGTGGCCCGTTCATTAGCGAAGCATCAGCTGAGTAATGTAGCGAGGCGCAGTAATCTTCTCGTTGCGCCCGCTGACTCGTGTATGTCGATGGCGAAGTAGAAGACGGCTTCTAGACGAGAGATGAATCGCTGTCTTGAAGGAAGGAAATTCTGAGGAATGGTGTTTGCCTGCATGCTTTTCTTCACACCTAATAGGGCGGGCTCAAACACCATAGGCAATATTAGAATTGCCGTTATTGTAGAAGGGTTTCAACTAGGTTGTTTAGAAGGACTCTCCCCATATGCGTCAGAATGACGCAATTTCAAGTGTACTGAATCGTAAGGGAACCCGCTTTTAGCGCCACACAGTGGACATTTTACCACGGAGCTGCCGCGATTCATGTAATGAACCAAGTTAAATGCAATTAATTGTAATCTATTTACATGTGCATTGATTTACACCTCTTGGTAGTCCGAGAACAACACAAACTAGATAGGTAAATTTCCTGAAGAAAATGTGAGTGGTGCTTGCCATGGCAAGATTTCTCACCACAATGTGCCACCAGCTGCCCCAAGTTGAAAGAGGTGACCCCCATGACAGTAGGATGTTCTGATGCAGAGATATTGCTGTTTTTCTATGGTTGCTAGGGTGTTCCATCTGGTTGCTAGGCAGTTACAAAGGGTTATACTGAAAAAGGCTCCTTGCTACCCTAAGAGAAATAAGTCAACACGGAAGTCTCTACGATATCCTAGTGCAGAGATATGTGATTTGTTACTTGGTTGCTAGGGTAACCCAATCTGGTTGCTAGGCAGTTACCAGGGTGATACTTAACAAGGCTCCTTGCCATCCTGAGTGAAATAAGTCATCCTGGAAATCTCTACGATGTTCTGTTGTGGAGATATTTGATTAATTACTTGGTTGCTAGGTTAACCCCATCTGGTTGCTAGGCAGTTACTAAGGTGATAATTAACATGGCTACTTTACATACTGAGTGAAATAAGTCAACCCGGAAGACTCTACGACATTCTGATCTTGAGATACCATCTTAGTGATTTTAAATGGATGTCAATGGTGTTTGGTTGCTAGGCTGCTCTAAATGGTTTCTAGGGTGTGGCTAAGTAGTTCCCATGATGATACTTGAAGACTGATTGCTCATTCAATTAAACCAAACCAACTCTCATGTCTCTAGGACATTCTGATTCAAATATATCACACTGTAATTGAAATCAATAGAGCTGGTTGCTAGGGTGCTCTAAATGGTTGCCAGGGCGTGGATAGCCAGTGAACAGAGTGATTCTTATTGGCTGCTTACTAACCGGACTCAAAAGAGCCAATCCCCAAGTGTCTACGATATTCTGTTTCTTCTTGGAAGTGTATGGGGTCTGTTGCTAGGGTGCTGTAAATGGTTGCTAGGGCGTGGCTACGCCATTTACAAGGTGATACTTAAAGACTGATTGTTATACCACCCCCATGTCTCTACGACAATTTGATTAGGAGATATGATTCCACAAAATAAAGTGTCTTGTCATAGTAGGGAAAAAACAATTGTTTTCATGGGCGAGACCCTTGCCGTAGTATACCTATGGGGCATATTTGGGCCGTTTTACCCCCCAGGGATACATCTTACCCCCAAACTCATGTTATGCTCCAAAAATGCTAGACCGCATGAAATGAGTCCACCAACATATCACTACAAAATTTTGATCCAGAGACATGAGCCATCAAAGTTCATCGCAATGCAAAGTCTATGGGACTTTTCGGGCAGTTTTTTTGCCCCCCCCCAGGGGTGTACCGTACCCCCCCACCCCTACAATAGGGACGATTTACTCCACAAGCACCACTAATAAGTAACATATTAATCTCACCATTGTGAAAACACTGTCTGCCGCAGTTATTGTTTGTGTGTACATATTATTCCATTATCTTCTAATGGCTTTAATAGCTCCTCTGACTGCCGTAAGCACTGATTTATGCTCTTGTCGTTCAGGACTCGCCTTTCTCCACCCTTGTTTACTGAGGCTCTTCTAAGAGGTCAGGCAGATCCGATAGAAAGCCATATTGGCTGAGCAGAACTCTGTTTCCTGAGCCAAAACATCCTCAAACTTTAAACCTGATGTTGTCCAGAGGAAAACCGCAGCAGTCCGTGTCCTGATAAGAGCACAAAAAAAGAGATACAAAGCAACAAAGTCAAGAAGATCGGAAGCGTTAGAACCCAACATACATAAACTTTGAAGTTGCAGTAAACTTATATATGGTATTTTGTAATTTGGAGCCCTCGGCATGACAAACATCCACCCCCCTCTTTCCCTGGGGAGGGGGCGTGCCTTCCGCCCCGTATGCCGGCAGGTCATCCTCGTCTACCTGGACGAGGGAGGGGACAAGAGGGAAACATGTGGTACCTACACGCCGTAACGGCGATCGTGCCAAATTATCACGGAGCGGTAGTAGGAGAGATAGCGAGAGAGAAAAAAGACACTTACATGCCGGTTCTCCGATACGGCGTAGCTTGGTCCTCGGCCACTCCTCCAACCTCTAATGGACGACAGCCGCGCCGCCCCGGGAGGATCGGAGGCAGTCTTCCGTCCCCTGACTCCAGCTAGGTCTCCTTAGCAACCAAATTGGCCCGGTTGCTAGGGAGGGTAGAGTCACATGGGGTAACCAAATTGACCCGGTTGCTAGGGAGGGTAGAGTCACATGGGGTAACCAAATTGACCCGGTTGCTAGGGAGGGTAGAGTCACATGGGGTAACCTCCTCGTGGTCGCTATAATGTGGTTCTCGCTCTCGGTGGGGCGTGTGGATGCTAGTGGCGAGGACTCTACTACGGCGCATCCGTCCTCCTTCCCGGGTTTCGGCACCAGTGTAAGGGGGGTTAAACAGCTGCCCGTAAATCTCTCTCTCGCACTGCCATCTTCGGTCGGCCTTTATCCCTCTCAAGGGCGAATTAGCCTGATTAGCCCTCTGCGACATTCTGCAATAGCTTTAAATTGGTCATTTGTTTCTGATTCGATGGCATTATTTGCTATATGATTTGCCTCATGGGATTGTATTTACTTAACCTGAACTAATGGTAAACAAAACTTTAACGGCATTCATTAATGTTGCTTAATGTCAATTTCTACATATACTGACACATTGTTAACATTAAAGGTTGTTTATGTAAACATTGGTTCATGCAATATGAGCTAGCATGAGCAACAAATTATATTATTGTACTTAAAATAACTTTGACACTTTCCATTTATGAGAGAGTTTGCTAATAGAGTTCCTCTCAGAGACACTAATGAGGAACAGACTGATGTAGCAGGATCTCAGGGGTCGTGTATAAGGGTCACAGCAGCATAATTACTATTCTCACCGCAGGTAAAATAGGTCAAAGGTCACAGCCGTTGACCTGATGTGCAAAAGCAGACTTTACCACTCAGTCTGTACTTTTCTTAGCTACGTGAACGCCGCTCCACACAGTCTGGTGTTGTAGTTTTATCCAACAGTCCTACAGTCCTACTCCTCACTTAGTGAGCTGCCTACATAGACAGCATTTTAAGTCATCATTGGTACACTTCTGATGTTACCAACCTGGTCTAATAGAATCATTATTATAGTTAGTATACCTATATTTTTTACTCAAGTATCTCGTTGTGCGCATCACGTCTGGTGAGATGAACCCTCGAGGCCGCTACAACAACAACGACTTTTCTTCACCATCTCACTAGTCACGAGTCTCACGTGCGCTTCATATGAGGACCGTGTTACAGTTCAGTCACTGTTCAAGCTGCTTTGAGTTAGGATGCTGTCTAGGAAGTCAGCTGCCTATGTAGGCAGTAGACATCAAGGCAGCTCACTTTGTTTTGGAGCTCTAGTGTTTGTTTTTGTTTCCATCGTCACTCCTGAAACTCTCCTCAGATTGAAGTCATGAGTTGCTCATCAGATCAACAGCAGAGTTTCAGGCCAAAGCCTTGAGACTAGGGGTGTGCCGCGAAGCCATGACCTGTATCTGTATTTGGATAGATCTGGATGAAGGCGGGGTTAAAAATGGAGGTGTGGCAAAATAAAATGAAAATCTCTTTTTTAAATGTCTACATTTCTAGTTTCTATAAATAAAACATGCCTTGCATTTGCCTATTCATAATAATAGCCTAATAATAATGATAATTAGTAGTAGTAATATTATTATCATTATTATTAACAATAATATTATAATAATAATACAAATTATTATTATTATATTAATATTATGTATGGATAATAATAATAATTATTATTATCATTGGTATTAATAATAATATTATAATAATGTAATAATAATAATACTAATTATTATTATTATTATTAACAATAATATTATAATAATATAATAATAATACAAATTATTATTATTATATTAATATTATATATGAATAATAATAATTATTATTATTATCATTGTTATTAATAATAATATTATAATAATGTAATAATAATAATACTAATTATTATTATTAACAATAATATAATAATTTAATAATAATTAGTAGAAGTAGTAGTATTATTATCATTATTATTAATAATGTAATAATAATATTATTTTTATATTAATATTATATATGAATAATAATAATTATTATAATTATTATTAACAATAATATTATAATTTAATAATAATAATAATTAGTAGTATTAGAAGTATTATTGCCATTATTATGAATAATAATGTAATAATAATAATAATTATTATTATTATTATTATTAACAATAATATTATAATAATTAAATAATAATTAGTAGTAGTAGTATTATCATTATTATTCATAATAATAATATTATAATAATAATAACTATAATTATATTAATATAATATATTAATAATGATTATTATAATCATTATTAATATTATAATAATTTATTATTATAAATATTATTATGATATTATTATAATATTTTATTAATACTAATGATAATAATAATAATTATTATTAATAATATATTATATTGTTAATCATTACTATTGTTATTATTATTTTATCAAATTATTATTATTATATTTTATTAATAATGATGATGATAGTAATAATTATTATTCATAACATATTATATTATTAATAATAATTATTATTATTATTATTTTATTAAATTATTATAATTTTTCTTACCAGATGAAGCTGAATATGAGGGCAACAATAACTGTAGAATATGTTGTTAACTGTAGTTTGTCCTGGTATTACTGGCATTCATTAACATCTGTGCATGTATAACACTGTTATTCTGGAGGCTTGAGGTGTCATGCAATTGTGAAATGTCAAGCAGACATTTCGCAGTTGATATTAAATTAAAATACAAACAACGCAAAACAAACAAAATCCCTGGAATATTTTACAATATACTCAAGTCAAGCCATTATCTGTATCTGCTCCACCTGTCATTGTAGACATATGTCAAATGAGAGGGGGTTAAATGCGAATGTTATTTTAATTGCTTTTTCGTTTAATTTGATGTGCAATTTATAGGCACAAGAATGAAAGTAAATCAATATAGCTTACAAACAGAGGAAAGTCTTGTAAATCAATCTGATACACTCGACGCAGATATGTGCCAAATGCATAAATATAAATGCAAGGTGAAAACATGGTGAACCGTGGTATATATCGACAGTGGTTGTTTGCATGGTTGGTCTGTGACGACTATTCACTAATAATCTACAACAATTGACCTGGATGAAACCTAATTGTAGACTTGTGACCGTTGACATGCTGACTCGCCGTCAAGACCTGTTCGACAGGAAAAGACTTGCACACTTCACATGCTCCTCCTAATGAATTCTGCTAGTGTCCTAACTAGATGAGAATTAAGTGTTCTGGATAAGGTTAAGGCATTTGACACCGTAGCGGCAACAAACCCGACAGTGATGGCGTGCATTTCTGCGAAACGCAGGTTAATAGCTGGAATCTGTGGCACTCTGCCCCCTCCTGCCAATGACTAATTCAATTCTGTTCTCACTGCGGCTTTCTGCATGATTAAAATGCTCTGATCTTATTTAGAAAGTGAAGGAGAAGTCTGAGGGGCGACAGTTTAGCCTCAACGCAAAGCTCATCACAGTTCTCGCCAGCTAACATTAGCCGAGATGCTAACGTTATGCTAACAATGGCATGGATGCAGTTCTCTGACGACTTCTTTGAAAGCTACACATTTACTGCATATACATGCATGGTTAATCCAGATGTTATTTACCCGCTCATCCCATTACTATGTGGTCGACGCATCTTCTAACAGATTTGCTTCATTTGCTCCATTTCATCTGATTCAACTGATGTCAAATCTGCTGATTACAGGGCTTGGGTAGCTTAGCGAGTATTGACGCTGACTATCACACCTGGAGTCGTGAGTGCTGAGTGACTCCAGTCAGGTCTCCTTAGCAACCAAATTGGCCTTGTTGCTAGGGAGGGTAGAGTCACATGCAGCAACCAAATTGTCCCGGTTGCTAGGGAGGGTAGAGTCACATGGGGCAACCAAATTGTCCCGGTTGCTAGGGAGGGTAGAGTCACATGGGGTAACCAAATTGGCCCGGTTGCTAGGGAGGGTAGAGTCACATGGGGTAACCAAATTGTCCCGGTTGCTAGGGAGGGTAGAGTCACATGGGGTAACCAAATTGGCCCGGGTTGCTAGGGAGGGTAGAGTCACATGGGGTAACCAAATTGTCCCGGGTTGCTAGGGAGGGTAGAGTCACATGGGGTAACCAAATTGGTCCGGTTGCTAGGGAGGGTAGAGTCACATGGGGTAACCAAATTGGCCCGGTTGCTAGGGAGGGTAGAGTCACATGGGGTAACCAGATTGGCCCGGTTGCTAGGGAGGGTAGAGTCACATGGGGTAACCAAATTGGCCCGGTTGCTAGGGAGGGTAGAGTCACATGGGGTAACCAAATTGGCCCGGTTGCTAGGGAGGGTAGAGTCACATGGGGTAACCAAATTGGCCCGGTTGCTAGGGAGGGTAGAGTCACATGGGGTAACCAAATTGGCCCGGTTGCTAGGGAGGGTAGAGTCACATGGGGTAACCAAATTGGCCCGGTTGTTAGGGAGGGTAGAGTCACATGGGGTAACCAAATTGGCCCAGTTGCTAGGGAGGGTAGAGTCACATGGGGTAACCAAATTGGCCCGGTTGTTAGGGAGGGTAGAGTCACATGGGGTAACCAAATTGGCGTCACGTGATAAGAGGCAACTGAGACTCTTCCACCACCCGGATTGAGGTGAGGAACCGCGCCACCACGAGGACCTACTAAGTAATGGGAATTGGGCGTTCCAAATTGGGAGAAAAAGAAAAAATAAATCTGCTGATTACAAGTGAATTTGGGCGTGTTTCTTTCATAACGTTGCTTATAAAATTTGGCAGGTTTGGGTAAAAATTGGGTATTTCTGGAATGCAGTTGTGTATTGTCTCCAAGAGCACAATGCATTGTGACTACCATCGGTCACTGTTCACTGTCCCGTTCACGGTGCCATTTTGTGGTCCGTTCTTCATATCACGCCGGCTCATTTTAGCATATCGGCGCGCATTCGGCACATTTCGCAGCCGACCCACTGGCCCGCTCGGTTCTCCAGATGGCCATTCCCCCCGATCGGCCCCAAAGTGCGTCGGCCCACCAGGAAAATGCCCAGTATGCCAGATTATCAGTCCAGCCCTGACTACCACTAATCGCAGTGGTCAAACATCCCCAGCTACTGTTTGGGACATTAGGACTGCATTTGGAGCTGTTTTTGGTGAGGTAAATTTCTTATTTTGAGCTTGTGTTTCCAGACCAGGTCACTTGTTTCTCTTTGTTTCACCCACCCTTGGCCAGGGCTGGACTGGGAAGAGAAATCGGCCCGGGATTTTACATAGCAACTGGCCCAAAAGCTGTCCTGTTCTGCATGTCGTTGCGCCATCTTGTGGTCCGTTCCCGATGGCCAGTCCGCCCCTGATTGGCCCCAAAGTGCGTTGACCCTCCGGGGAAAATGCCCGGTATGTCAGATTAACAATCCAGCCCTGCCCTTGGCACCATAATTTATTTCATTCTAACTGGTGGCCATTTGAAAAGGAGGCTGTGGAAAGCTGAAGGCAGGACAAAAATAAAACTATTACTATCACTATTGTTCATACTTATGACAAAGATCAGAAAAAACATCATTTTGTGCAGATTACTTCCATTATGTGAATAACAGTGAGTGTCTTTATATTTTGTAGATCTCAAGTGCAGTTCGAGATAGAAATGATACAAGATAGTGGAGCAATTACCATCAGAGTCAAGTGAGGAAGATGCTAGTGGCAGTGATGAGGAATGAAATAGGATTGGGAAATGCAGAATGTGTTTGCACTGAGCAGTGTAAGAAGATGTTCAAATATGACACGTTAGTTTTAACAGCATAATATATCATTTTGTTCATTGGTTGCTAAGTCCATATTTCCATGTTTCGTATTTCGTCACAACCCAAACTCAAGCTGACCACCTCATATAAAAGTCTTTGAAAAATGTGTGTTTTAACACATAAATGATGTAAAATGTTTTTATGTGCATGCGATTAAAAGAGGATTAAAGACTATTGGGGGAAAAATCCTGACTACAGTTGTCATAATTCATGCATGAAAGGGTTAAGCATGAACTTACACACTTACTATGGAAGTCAATGGGGGCATGTGTTCTTCATGCCCAAAAGTTGTTGAGGGGGAGCGGTGGGTTGTTGAGGTTTGGTGGGGGGGGGGTTTGGGGGTTTCGCTGTTCATGCCAAAAGTTGTTGAGGTGGGGGCGGGGTTGTTGAGGTTGTTGGTGGGGGGGATGGTTTGTCATTCATGCCAGAAGTTGTTGAGGTGGGGGGCGGTGTGTTGTTGAGGTTTGGGGGGGGGGGGGGGTTTCGCTGTTCATGCCAAAAGTTGTTGAGGTGGGGGGCGGTGGGTTGTTGAGGTTTGGGGGGGGGGTTATCGCTGTTCATGGCAAAAGTTGTTGAGGTTGTTGGTGGGGCGGGATGGTTTGTCATTCATGCCAAAAGTTGTTGAGGGGGGGGGGGGGGTTCTTTGTTCATGCCCAAAAGTGGATGAGGTGGGGGGGGGGGGGGGGTTTCGTTGTTCCCAAGTGGTTTTCTAGTGGGGGGGGGTCACCAAACTACATCGCGCAGCCTTAAAGCCCAAGGCACCCCAGGGCACTGGCCCCATTGTTAAAATTATAGTTATTGACATTACGCCATAAATATTGTTAAAAGAAATTAATGTGCATTGAATCTGGAGCATTCCTTAAAATATGTGACAGGCCCCACAACACACATTCAGAATAGGCTTTGAGATTGCATCCGGCCTGCGTTTAAGATCGCACCTTGATATCCGTGTAGAAAGCACTTGCCAAAATGTAAAGAAGTCCAATCCGCTGTGTTTATGATGTGGCTGGCGAACAGTCTCTCTCTGTCTCCACTGAGGAAATGAGCTTCAAATTGTGAAGGAAAAGGCAGTTTTTGACAGTCGGCACACAAATATGAGCCGCTGGAATCTCAATGGGGCTTGAAAACTGAATGCATAAATAGATTAGAGTGATTGTGCCCCGGCCACATGGAAAGCAAATCTAATTATGAAGCCGTCGTGCATCCTGATTTAGAGAGAGCTCATCGTCAACCAACTGCAGCGGACGGTTCCAGACTCATGAGCGACCACTGATGAAAGACGAAGATTTGACGTTATGAGATGAAATCTGGACGTTGAGGGAATCACCAAGGCCAATCACTGACATGTACAATCTGTGATATGAAACAAAGCGGCTCAGTGACATGCTCCAGAACAGGAGAATATAGAGTCTCTGATTTCCATGTAAATTGAACGGCAGGTAGAGGACGACCAATTCAGTTTTCATAACACTCACAAGCTCAGACGACTTCACGGGGAGTAAAATCACCTAGGTATGGTTTTACCGCCATATGCTAATTAGCGTTTGCTAAGTGGCATGAAGATTAACAAACATGCAGAACAGTTTGCTATTATTCGGTGCAACAAGATATCATGAAATCCAAAGGTGATTTTGTACATAAGGAAATGACGTGCCTCAGTGCACGTTTTGCTGCAGTTCCCATTGAGTGTCCAGCGGGGGGCGCCAAAAGCGAGTGAAATAGCGTCGTAATCAGATGAGGTTTTTAAGGTGAATATTAGATGGAGGTTTAATGAGTAAAACGTACCTCTCTAACCTAAAAATGTAGCCTAAACCTAATCAATAGTGTCCTAAAGGGCAAATGCGACATGAAAAGCAATCGTGTCAATTTGTGTCACTTCTATGACACTTTAGCTAGGTTGCTAGGGAGGGTAGAGTCACATGGGGTAACCAAATTGGCCCGGTTGCTAGGGAGGGACATGGGGTATCCAAATTGGCCCGGTTGCTAGGGAGGGTAGAGTCACATGGGGTAACCAAATTGGCCCGGTTGCTAGGGAGGGTAGAGTCACATGGGGTAACCAAATTGGCCCGGTTGCTAGGGAGGGTAGAGTCACATGGGGTAACCAAATTGGCCCGGTTGCTAGGGAGGGTAGAGTCACATGGGGTATCCAAATTGGCCCGGTTGCTAGGGAGGGTAGAGTTACATGGGGTAACCAAATTGGCCCGGTTGCTAGGGAGGGTAGAGTCACATGGGGTAACCAAATTGGCCCGGTTGCTAGGGAGGGTAGAGTCACATGGGGTAACCAAATTGGCCCGGTTGCTAGGGAGGGTAGTGTCACATGGGGTAACCAAATTGGCCCGGTTGCTAGGGAGGGTAGAGTCACATGGGGTAACCAAATTGGCCCGGTTGCTAGGGAGGGTAGAGTCACATGGGGTATCCAAATTGGCCCGGTTGCTAGGGAGGGTAGAGTCACATGGGGTAACCAAATTGGCCCGGTTGCTAGGGAGGGTAGAGTCACATGGGGTAACCAAATTGGCCCGGTTGCTAGGGAGGGTAGAGTCACATGGGGTAACCAAATTGGCCCGGTTGCTAGGGAGGGTAGAGTCACATGGGGTAACCAAATGTGACCCGGTTGCTAGGGAGGGTAGAGTCACATGGGGTAACCAAATTGGCCCGGTTGCTAGGGAGGGTAGAGTCACATGGGGTATCCAAATTGGCCCGGTTGCTAGGGAGGGTAGAGTCACATGGGGTAACCAAATTGGCCCGGTTGCTAGGGAGGGTAGAGTCACATGGGGTAACCAAATTGGCCCGGTTGCTAGGGAGGGTAGAGTCACATGGGGTAACCAAATTGGCCCGGTTGCTAGGGAGGGTAGAGTCACATGGGGTAACCAAATTTGCCCGGTTGCTAGAGAAGGTAGAGTCACATGGGGTAACCAAATTGGCCTGGTTGCTAGGGAGGGTAGAGTCACATGGGGTAACCTCCTCGTGGTCACTATAATGTGGTTCTCGCTCTTGGTGGGGCGTGTGGTGAGTTGTGTGTGGATGCCGCGGAGAATAGTGTGAAGCCTCCACACACGCTACGTCTCCGTGGTAACGCACTCAACAAGCCACGTGACAAGATTGACGGTCTCGGACGCAACTGAGATTCGTCCTCCGCCACCCGGAGTCACTACGCCACCACGAGGACTTGGAGCGCGTCGGGAATTGGGCGTTCCAGATTGGGGAATCATTTTGATTAAACTGAATTGGCAGTAATGACAAATTCGGTAAAAATAGTTTTGAACTTTTCGCATTTTTTTTCTTCCTCTGAAATATTTCCACTAGCCCCCTAGCGACCGCTTGCAACCCCCTTGGGGTCCCGGGAACCCAGTTTTAAAACCCCTGTCGTAACCTGCGTACAATAAATGTTTATAAAGTCATAATCAGCCGTTGCACTCGTGTATTTGTGTAAAAGTGATGCTGTAGCGCCCTCTAGTGTTCATTTCAGGAAACTGCCGCGAAACGTAAAACACAGCACGTAAAACTACATGCAAATATGCAGTTATAGTAACGTTCATTCTGTGAGACGTGGCGTTTGCTCATATGTCTCCTCGTACACTCACGTTATCAGTTTCACATTGCAGCGTGGATTTTAAGGAAGTCTTTCCATGCTTTTGGAAATCTCATATAGGCGACTTGAATTATGCACTAATCGAGGCAGTGTGACAATTACAATTCCTTTTACAGTAATGAAATGGTGTTAATTCAAATGCAGTTCACATTCCTCTCTGGCTTTATGAACGACTCTTCTGGACATGCATTATTAAAGCTTTGTGGTATTTTAATAGGTCATGCAATTAAAACGATATTCATAGTGTGCTGTCATAATTACTTAAGCACATTACGTACTAACGCAGTGATTTATGAACACACATCCTGACAGACTTATCATAAATGATTGGAATACGGTTCTCGTGGATAGCATGTTTTAATTAGCGTGTAGCGGTGGTATTTTACTCTTCGCTTCTGTAAGAGCTTTAAAAGGATTGAGCTTGTGAATGAGCGGAGATAGACGTGGATTAGAACAGACTCAAGCACAATAAAGGACATTTTGTTTCAAAGCAGCTTTATAGAATAAAACGGTTTTAAAGCCCCCGTGAACACGCTAAAGGTCTTAGAAGCTAGAAGCATCCGTTCTGTTATGAAGTGTGTCTTAAGATGGTTTTAATCATATCTTTAGAGGGAGAGGAACGTTGGGAATCATTCCACAACCTTGGGGCAGCGTCAGAGAAAGCGGAATCCCCTTTGCACTCGTGACCGGGAAACATGAAGAAGCGGTTGACTGGTACATGTAAGAGACCTCTGGGTACGGTGGAAGGTAACGAGTTCAGAAATATACTAGTGCACATTGTGTTATATTCTGAACTGGTAACCAGTGAAGGGAGGCCCATTTTTCCCGGGACAGTCCCGTATTTAAGCACTTTTTCTAGCATCATGACATGTATTTTTTTTCTCCCCAATCTGGAACGCCCAATTCCCAATGCGCTCCAAGTCCTCGTGGTGGCGTATTGACTCGCCTCAATCCGGGTGGCGGAGGACGAATCTCAGTTGCCTCCACGTCTGAGACCATCAATCCGCGCATCTTATCACGTGACTTGTTGAGCACGTTACCATGGAGACGTAGCGCGTGTGGAGGCTTCACGCTATTCTCCGCAGCATCCACGCACAACTCACCACATGCCCCACCGAGAGCGAGAACCACATTATAGTGACCACGAGGAGGTTACCCCATGTGACTCTACCCTCCCTAGCAACCAGGACAATTTGGTTGCCCCATGTGACTCTACCCTCCCTAGCAACCGGGTCAATTTGGTTGCTAAGGACACCTGACTAGAGTCACTCAGCACACCCTGGATTGAAACTAGTGACTCCAGGGGTGATATTCTGTGTCAATACTCACTGAGATACCCAGACCACCTATTCCAAGACCGCGAACTAGGTTTCACTCACACACACTCACTCACACACACTCACACACTCACACACACACTCACACACACACACACACACTCACACACACACACACACTCACACTCACACACACTCACACTCACACACTCACACTCACACACACACTCACACACTCACACTCACACACACACTCACACACACACTCACACACACACTCACACACACACACACACACACACTCACACACACACACACACACACACACACTCACACTCACACACACACTCACACACACACACACACTCACACACACACACACACACACACTCACACACACACTCACACACACACTCACACACACACATACACACTCACACACACACATACACACTCACACACACACACACACACACACACTCACACTCACACACACACTCACACTCACACACACACTCACACACACACACACACACACACACACTCACACTCACACACACACTCACACACACACACACACTCACACACACACACACACACACACTCACACACACACTCACACACACACTCACACACACACATACACACTCACACACACACATACACACTCACACACACACACACACCAATAACAGCAGAGCTGCATGTAAGGTGCTAGTCTGCCATTGGGAGCAACTTGGGGTTCAGTGTCTTGCCCAAGGACACTTCGGCATGTGGAGTCCTGCGATTAGTGGCCGACCCGCTCTACCACCTGAGCCACAGCTGCCCCGTGATTTCACCCCGAAATCATTAAAAAAAGGATACTTTGTTACTTGTGCAATATGTTCCTTACATACAGTATATGTCAGGAACAGACCCAAATTAAAGTAGTTATTTGCTGAAAATCTTCCCCAATTAAGAAATAAAGTCATACAGGTTTGGATCTCATTTTTTGATAAAACATGTTTTAAAGTGTGTTCAATGCCCAGCGTCTGCATTTGGGCACTTGTGGTCTTAATGGAGGGCGGACTGGTCACTGCAACACTTTTATCCACAGGGATTATGTGACAGCCTCGGGTTACTGTGAACTCGACTGTAATCCCACATCAGAGAGCGATGCAATCCATCCAAACAGCCGCGAGGAAGAGGAAATCACCACATGAAATAAATCAGCTAATCAGATGATAAACATTAAACGTCGCCCGCAGAAAGAGACAGACTCACAGCAAAAAATATCAAAACAGTTTTTGGCCAAAATATATCTAAAGCAGGGCATTCTGGGCCCATTTCACATTAACAAATACAGTCGAAAATGTGTCGTTGCCCCACGGGACCTGTGGACCCCATTAGCTACGGCCCTCATATGAAGCATATATAGATATATATATATAAAAAACAATTTTTATTAACTATTAAATGAACTATTCCTTTAATGTCTTTGCAAAGTGACAGCACAGATTTGAGTTCTCAAAAGAGACTTTATTACTCAACACACACACACACACACACACACACTATACACACACACACACACACACACATACACACACACACTATACACACACACACACACACACACAAACACATACATACACACACACGCACACGCACACACTACACACACACTATACACACACACACACACACACACAAACACATACATACACACACACACACACGCACACACACACGCACACGCACACACCACACACACACTATACACACACACACACACACTATACACACACGCACACACTATACACACACACACACACACACTATACACACACGCACATACTATACACACACACACTATACACACACACACACACACTACACACACACACACACACACTATACACACACTATACACACACACACTATACACACAGACACACTATACACACACACACACTCACACACACACTATACACACAGACACACTATACACACACACACACACACACACACACACTATACACACAGACACACTATACACACACACACACACACACACTATACACACAGACACACTATACACACACACACACACACACACTATACACACAGACACACTATACACACACACACACACTATACACACAGACACACTATACAGACACACACACACACACACACACTATACACACAGACACACTATACAGACACACACACACACACACACACACACACTATACACACACACACTATACACACAGACACACTATACAGACACACACACACACACACACACACACATACACACACACACACTATACACACAGACACACTATACAGACACACACACACACAAACACACACACACACTATACACACAGACACACTATACACACAGACACACTATACAGACACACACACACACAAACACACACACACACTATACACACAGACACACTATACAGACACACACACACACAAACACACACACACACTATACACACAGACACACTATACAGACACACACACACACACACACACACACTATACACACAGACACACTATACAGACACACACACACACACACACACACACTATACACACAGACACACTATACAGACACACACACACACAAACACACACACACACTATACACACAGACACACTATACAGACACACACACACACAAACACACACACACACTATACACACAGACACACTATACACACAGACACACTATACAGACACACACACACACAAACACACACACACACTATACACACAGACACACTATACAGACACACACACACACAAACACACACACACACTATACACACAGACACACTATACAGACACACACACACACAAACACACACACACACTATACACACAGACACACTATACAGACACACACACACACACACACACACACACACACTATACACACAGACACACTATACAGACACACACACACACACACACACACACACGCACACAAACACACGGTTTTCATTTGTAGAAAAGACTTTTTGGGATTGAAATGAGCTCGATTCCTTTGGGAAACACAGCAGCGGAACGCTCGGAGAGGCTCGGAGAGGACTAATGTTGTGTTGCGCTTCTATTATTACACAGAAATGAAAGTGATATTTTCACATTTGTTTATGTTCTCTTCTGGCGTGCAACTGTTTCATTCTGTAAAAGCAGGAAGATGTAAAAGTGTCACAAATGTAACGGATGTTTTGCACAATTAGGTCGCGCCTCCGACTTCATACATCCACTGAACATCACCACAAAACCAGTTTATTCACAGTAAATGAGCCAAAATCACAGTTTTCAGGAAAGATCCAGCAGCATTTGAGATGCGCAGATTACACTTGCTTTCATTTTTATTGCCTAATTTAATGACATTTATAAGTGTGAATTAAAAGGGATACAATTATTAAAATTCTGTCATCATTTACTCACCCTCATGCCGTCCCAAATGTGACTTTCTTTCGTCACCAGAACACAAATTAAGATTTTTAGAAGGATATTTCAGCTCTGTTTGTCCATGCAATGCAAGTGAATGGTGACCTGAACTTTGAAGCTCCACAAAGCACATAAATGCAGCATAAAAGCAATCCAGTGGTGTAATCCATGTCTTCAGAAGTGATCGGATAGGTGTGGGTGAGAAACAGATCAATATTTAAGTCCAGTATTTACCCTGCCCTGTCGGTGGCAATATGCACGAATAATGTGACTTGAAGAATGTGGAGTTTTATAGTAAAAAAGAACATAGAAGTAACACTTTGGTTAATATGTGGTGAAAGTATCAGTGCTTTAAAAACCATACTTGTACATACCAACAGAATGACTAATGGTTATATGATTATACCACATTATAGATCATATATGGTTACGGAAGTGCAGCCATGGTACGTTGTGTGGTTACTATGGTTACTGTATCACATAAAGGATGTATAAAGGTGTTGACAGGGAACGCAAAGCTTTGTATTTTGTTATCTAATGCAAATAAATTTTTATAAATATATATATGTATATATAAGTGTGACTTAAGTATCTTAAATACTTTTTTAGGCCACTCAACACATCCTACACCATATAGATACTTGAGTTTCTATAGGAGCAAGTAATCCAGAGCCACGTGTCGCTCTTCACCCACCGCACAGGCCTGATTATATATTGTATTCCTGCATGATGCTCATTAAGCCCTTCTGGTCCCTCATTAAGTCTTCCAGTTGATTCCCTGATAACCTCGTGTGTGATCCAGAGGCTTCCGAGAGGATAATGATGATTCCTACTCGAGTGTCTTTCCGTATCGAGAACTTCACTCGAGTGCTTTTATTCTGCAGGTTTGAGGTCATGCAGAGAAAGACGGTTGGTCGGACAGTGAAACTTTAATAATGGGCATGAATGAATCAATAAATGGCAGATAGTTAGAGAGTGAGTATTGGTAAAGGGAAACAGTGTGTCGGATCTACTGAATAAATCATTACCCATTATGCTCTCCGGCTGACTGACGACTGACAATTTTTATTTCGAGGGAATTAGAGCTCTCGGGCAGGATGAATTTTAACAGTACGGCAGATCGACGGCATTAGAATATTTCACACACGACTTCTTAATTTCTTCAAAAGCTCCATGTTGCATGTTAATGGTGCACAATTAAGTGCCGCAGATCTCTAAACGTTTCGTCCAAGTACAGTGTTCAATTTTAATTTTAATTTTGAAGAAATCACTCATAATACAGTTGTTGTTCCCCCCTTAAAACATCCTAATGTGTATACTATATTACCTAGTCATTTTAGACAATAGTATGTGAAATACTAGATAGGTACATTTCCTGAAGAAAATGTGAGTGGTGCTTGCCGTGGCAAAACTCGTCAAATAGCATTTTCTAACTTGTTGGTAAGCACTAAAATAATGGTCATAGAATGTTGCTAGCATGTGTTTTTCATGATGGTAGCATGTAGGTGTTATGTTTGTGTTAGCATGATGCTAGCACATTTTTAGAATGTTTTAGCACTTTGCTAGGCGATGCTAGCATGTGTTAGCATGATGCTAGCACGTTTTTAGCATGTTTTAGCACTTCGCTAGGTGATGCCAGCACATGTTAGCATGATGCTAGCACATTTTTAGCATGTTTTAACACTTCGCTAGGCGATGCTAGCACGTGTTATTATGATGCTAACACGTTTTTAACATGTTGTAACACTTCGCTAGGCGATGCCAACATGTGTTAGCATGATGCTAACACATTTTTAGCATGTTTTAGCACTTCGCTAGGCGATGCTAGCATGTGTTAGTATGATGCTACCACGTATTTAGCATGTTTTAACACTTCGCTAGGCGATGCTAGCATATGTTAGCACGTTTTTAGCATGTTTTAGCACTTCGCTAGGCGATGCTAGCATATGTTAGCATGATGCTAGCACGTTTTTAGCATGTTTTAGCACTTCGCTAGGCGATGCTAGCATATGTTAGCATGATGCTAGTACATTTTTAGCATGTTTTAGCACTTCGCTAGGCAATGGCATATCAATGGCATCGTAGTATTCAAAGACAAATGCTGTGTTTAAAATTGCATACTACCATCTTACTATTTCACCCGTTTAAAGATATGGCAGAAATAGGAAGAGTAGTGATGTCATCATACCAACATTTCAGTAGTCATTGCAG
>JAVLUX010000022.1:1347500-1365000 GCA_032164185.1 Moxostoma hubbsi
GGGGAGTGAGGTTCTTACACACAGCTGGCTACCACAACACTCACCCCACTAAACCTCACTCCCATCCGGGTCACGGCACCACTGTAGGTCACTGGTCCTGCTCAACCTGCTCCGAGTGGGGTTCGAACCAGGGTCTCCGGCATGGGAGGTGGGCGCTAACAAGGAGGCTAAATGCTAAAGCCTCTAGCATCAGTTACTAGTGTGCCTGTTGAGGCCAGGGGAGTGAGGTTTTAACACACTGCACAGCTACCATTACACTCACCCCCCTAAACCTCACTCCCATCCGGGTCACGGCACCACTGTAGAGAGAGTGTGTGTGCGTGTGAGTGTGTGTGTGTATGTCTGCGTGAGTGTGTGTGTATGTATCTGTGTGTGTGTGTATGTCTGTGTGAGTGTGTGTATGTCTACGTGAGTGTGTGTGTATGTCTTTGTGTGTGTGTGTATGTCTGTGAGTGTGTGTGTATGTGTGTGTGTATGTCTGTGTGAGTGTGTGTATGTCTACGTAAGTGTGTGTGTATGTCTTTGTGAGTGTGTGTGTATGTCTGTGTGAGTGTGTGTGTATGTCTGTGTGAGTGTGTGTGTATGTGTGTATATCTGTGTGAGTGTGTGTGTGTGTGTGTGTGTGTGTGTTTCTATAAAAAGTGTGAAATATATGTCTAGAGCCCATTTTTTTCTATATATAAATAAAATATATTCCTGCTTCTTTACATTTTAAAATGTCATCTTTATAATCGTATCACGCAAATTTAAATTTCTCTCGATATAACTTTTCAAATCCGTTCAAAACGTGAATCAAAAGAATGGTAAAACAAAAGAAAAATTATTAAAAAAAATACACACGGGTGAGCGCGTTCCTGACACGTGACGTAACTGACGCGTCATCAACGTCAGTTTGTACGTCGCAGTCACGTGGGAGCTTTTGAAATTGAGCGCAGCGGCAGCAGCAGAAAACAACACAAGAAGAATTTCATTCAAATATCAGTGCAATAACAGACGTATTTAACCCTTTTCAGAGGTGTAGTTGTGAGTTTACAGCATTTGTTTAGTAACGGGTAATATCGCTCAGGACTGATGGCATTAGGGTTTGAAAAAGCGAAATGCGAGTTTTCTGATTATAACAACAGTGTGCCGCCTGACATGAGGAGGTAAGAAATGAGCGATAGACCTACATTTTTGAAGCTTTTATGATTAATGATAAGTAAATACACAATTTTAAGAACTATAGGAATAATAATAATAATACATGAAACGGTTTAATGTCATTAAAGTGGTAGCGTAATGCTTATTACCACAGAATATAATTTCTATTCCTCAGTTTATTTATTTATAATGGAAAAGGATGGGGTCAGTTTATAGACATTAAAATGCACACTATTTCAAAAGTATAGCCACAAGACTTAAACAGTATTTGTGTTAACATTTGAGGTTTACCGATAGTGGATTTTGCCGGACTTTTATCTGTAAACAAGCCAAAACATACTGGGGACTTTTATTTTGAAATGACGGAGACTTGGCCCTCTTACAATGCTTTATATTAATCATTAACACAAAATTAACCAATATAGCCATATGTGTGTATATATATATAATTTACTAGATTAGGTTTAACGAGGAATATTAAATTATTATATTATATAAAATATTAAACCACTGTTATACTGTAGAAATTAATAACTAGATGCCTCCAGCAGAGGACGCGAAGGAATAATAAAAAACTACCTGCAACTATCGACATTAATTTTGGCCGATAACCTCTAATTAAGTTGATTTTATTGCGATAACTTCTCTGTACTACATGATTTAAGTGTTATAAAATCGCTTAAGGTTTATCTGTGGTACATCGCCATGGCAACTAAGTTGTAATATTGGATATAACTTTACACAGATGAGGTTAATAAGAGATTATAACACTAAAATATTTTTAGCACGTATAATAGTTGTCTTGTGGCGATGCTTTTGTGTAATACAATGTGTATTTTAACATGTATGACTTGCAACATTCACTTCCATTGTAATTGTCTTGCAGTAACTGCAATATTTGCTTTTTTTTGTTTCGTTTTTTAAACAAGGTAAGAGAAATATTTTTTAACATCATATTTCATATCATTATACCACAGATGCAGTTGATAGTTGAAAGGTATAGTTCACCCAATAAACAAATGAAAATTCTGTCATCATTTACTCACCCTCATGCCATCCCAGATCTGCATGACTTCCTTTCTTCGGCAGAACACAAATTAAGATTTTTAGAAGAATATTTCAGCTCTGTAGGTCCATACAATGCAAGTGAATGGTGACCAAAACTTTAAAGCTCATACAAGTGCATAAAGGCACCACAAAAGTAATCTATTCGACTTAATGTCTTAAGTGATATGATAGGTGAGGGTGAGAAACAGTTTAAATATTTAAGTACTTTTGTTATGATAAATCTCCACTTTCACTTTCACTTCCAAATTTTTCTACTTTTGTTTTGCCTATTCACATTCTTCATGCATATCGGCACCTACTGGTCAGGGAGGAGAATGTATAGTAATAAATGACTAATATTGATCTGTTTCTCTCATACACCAATCATACTGCTTCAGAAGACATGGATTATACCACTGGAGTCGTATGGATTACTTTTATGCTGCCTTTATGGGAATTTGAGCTTCAAAGTTCTGGTCACCATTCACTTGCATTGTAAGGACCTACAGAGCTGAAATATTCTTCTAAAAATCTTAATTTGTGTTCTGCAGAAGATAGGAAGTCAAACATCTGGGATGGCATGAGGGTGAGGAAATGATGACAGAATTTTCATTTTCGGGTGAACTACCCCTGCTTGTAATGAACACTCCTGTAATAAATGGTTTGATATTTTGTGTTACTGTTTATATTTCTTAACTGTTTAAATTGAGCTAAAAAGCTCTTTATAGGCAGTTTAGTGGCAGGTGTCACCGTTATTGTCTGTTTGTGTTGTAATCGCGAGACTTTGCCTACACACCAAAGCGTACCAGAGAACCCCCCCGAGAATGCGCCCTCATCACAGATGAGCCAAACTCAAGAGCAGCCCGCTATCCTGACGGAGGGTCAGCTTCAAATTATGTACTGCAAAGGTCTGGTGTACCAGTGTGAGGAAGAGTTCTCCTTTGAGGAGCTCCGAGCCCAGCGCTACTACAAAGCTATGAGAGGTATGCCCACAAATGCAGATTTACACTTCTTTAAAGGGATAGTTCACCTTAAAATGAAATTCTCCCTCATGATATCCCAGGTGTGTAGGACTTTCTTTCGTCACCAGAACACATTTGAAGTAAAATAGACAAAGTGTCTCAGCAGGTCCTTATATGGTAATTGGTCTGCACTTATATAGCGCCTTTTTAACCTTAGCGGTGTTCAAAGCGCTTTACACTGTGACACACACACACACACACTCACACACACCAATAACAGCAGAGCTGCATGTAAGGTGCTAGTCTGCCATTGGGAGCAACTTGGGGTTCAGTGTCTTGCCCAAGGACACTTCGGCATGTGGTCATGTGGGCCGGGAATCAAACCACCAACCCTGCGATTAGTGACCGACCCGCTCTACCGCCTCAGCCATAGCCGCCCTTACAATGGATTGTAAGTTTTGTTACGCTAACTCTATACTCCGCTTGAAAGCTTCACTTTATTTAGTTGAGCAGCTACTGGAAGCTTCTAAAACAACCAGCCCAATTTAACTGTTACACTTGTGTAAATTCACCATCAACAGCTGCTTTATGCAGCACAATGAGCTAGCAGCTAACAGCTAGCGCTCGTGTTATTGTTTTGTGTCACGTTTAAGATGATGTTGCGGCGTAACTATGACGACCAGACTATAATCCCACCCACATTGAGGCGGCACTAAACTGCAGTGGAAAAGTGCCACAGGGTTGCTGCCTCTCTGTTGTCATTAAGTCCGTAAAGATGCCAAAAGTCAATCCGCGGCGCGCGTCTTATCACGTGACCGCAGAGACTCACAGCATTTGGAGACTCGCAGCATGTGGAGGCTCATGCTACTCTCCACGATCCACACACAACTCACCACACGCCCCATTGAGAGAACCACTAATCACCACCACGAGGAGGTTACCCCATGTGACTCTACCCTCCCTAGCAACCGGGACAATTTGGTTACCCCATGTGACTCTACCCTCCCTAGCAACTGGGACAATTTGGTTACCCCATGTGACTCTACCCTCCCTAGCAACTGGGACAATTTGGTTACCCCATGTGACTCTACCCTCCCTAGCAACCGGGACAATTTGGTTACCCCATGTGACTCTACCCTCCCTAGCAACCGGGACAATTTGGTTACCCCATGTGACTCTACCCTCCCTAGCAACCGGGACAATTAGGTTACCCCATGTGACTCTACCCTCCCTAGCAACCGGGACAATTTGGTTACCCCATGTGACTCTACCCTCCCTAGCAACCGGGCCAATTTGGTTACCCCATGTGACTCTACACTCCCTAGCAACTGGGCCAATTTGGTTAGCCCATGTGACTCTACCTTCCCTAGCAACCGGGACAATTTGGTTACCCCATGTGACTCTACCCTCCCTAGCAACCGGGACAATTTGGTTACCCCATGTGACTCTACCCTCCCTAGCAACCAGGCCAATTTGGTTACCCCATGTGACTCTACCCTCCCTAGCAACCGGGCCAATTTGGTTACCCCATGTGACTCTACCCTCCCTAGCAACCGGGCCAATTTGGTTACCCCATGTGACTCTACCCTCCCTAGCAACCGGGCCAATTTGGTTACCCCATGTGACTCTACCCTCCCTAGCAACCGGGACAATTTGGTTACCCCATGTGACTCTACCCTCCCTAGCAACCGGGACAATTTGGTTACCCCATGTGACTCTACCCTCCCTAGCAACCGGGCCAATTTGGTTACCCCATGTGACTCTACCCTCCCTAGCAACCGGGCCAATTTGGTTACCCCATGTGACTCTACCCTCCCTAGCAACCGGCCCAATTTGGTTACCCCATGTGACTCTACCCTCCCTAGCAACCGGCCCAATTTGGTTGCTAAGGAGACCTGGCGGTAGTCACTCAACATGCCCTGGATTCGAACTCACGACTCCAGGTGTGATAGTCAGCGTCAATACCCGCTGAGACACCCAGAACCCCCCGTTCCTCCTTTTCTTTAAATGTGTTGCAGTGAGACGCTTCCAATGCAAGTCAATGGGGTTTAATCTGTCAACATGCAAATACTCACTGATTTAAAAGTATAGACACAAGACATGAACAACATGTGTGTTAGCATGATTTTACTGTGTTCAAAACACTATCTACATCTGCGGACATATATAGACAATTTTACAAGTTTGTCGCCATGACGATGTAATGTCAACAAACCATAAAACCCTAAAACGACTGTAAAAATATTGATGATTTAAACAACATTACAGTTCAAATAATGCAGCAGAATAAAATGATAAACGTCACATTTTTTGCATTTAAACCCTCCAAAAATTGGCCCCATTGACTTCCATTGTACAGCTTGAAGGGAAGAAATAAAAACAGAAGTCGCTAATTTTTTTGTGGCAATCTCCCTGGATGAGTTTCCTCAAGAGGGAACAGTAAAGGTACAAATTGGATGCCTCTGATCAGTCCATGTTGCTCTTTTAATTGGCACAGAAAAGGCCGAACACCTGAAGAAAATGAAGCAGGAACTTCAGCGTCAGATCGAGCAGAAACAGAAACTGATTCAACAGAGAAACAGCACTGCTCCGCCGCAGGTAACACACCTGTTACACATTTACCGGCTCTCTATTTAGCAGAATGTTCATGCTGCTCTTTTCCATATAACGAAGCTTATAGTGACCACGAGCTGTCGAGCTCATTGCATTGAAAAGAGCAGCGCTTTAACAGTTTCGCTGTATTGTTTTGTCTAGAGCATCGGCGAGGAGGCCGAATCTTCCTTCCAGACGTCTAAAGATATGAGTGAATCTGCCGTCACGATGGCGAAACCAGCTCCATGCCAAATATACAGCGAACAGGAAGTTGCCTCAACGTGTACCAGGTAGACGGAGATCGCTTTAGTTGATTCGAGTATTTGTTTACGTTCTTATTAATCATTTTGTTCTGTTGTTTTCTTATGCTCAGCTCCGTCAATCAAGAGGAAGAGAGTGAAGGCAAGTAGTGTTGTGTCCCAGTCGTAACCTTGTTTTAATGTGTTCAAATGGGATTTTGGGCTTTTAGTTGATGGGTGTTTCTACAACTATGGACACTTGGTGCTGTGGACTTCTAGAAAGGTCTCATTTAAAGCATTTTACACTCACTTTCCTAGTGTTTGTGAACAATCATGAACATTCATTTCCAGCACATTTCCATAATCAAAGGACATGTTTAATAGGCTTCTGTGCTGGAAATAACACTGACGGAAATGACATTTTTAACGCTTTTTCAAAATAAAATGGCCGACTCGTTTGTCTTGCTCTGGTTATTTTAAAGGAGACCTATTATGCCCCTTTTTACAAGATGTAATATAAGTCTCGGGTGTCCCCAGAATGTGTGTGAAGTTTCAGCTCATAATACCCCACGGATCATTTATTATATCATGTTATAAACGCCTCTTTTTGGATGGAATCAAAAACACGCTGATTTCACGTGTGTCTCTTTAAATGCAAATGAGCTGCTGCTGCTCCCCTCCCCCGACACAGCTCTGGTCTCCATGGATACAAACTGACAGGATGGTAACTTCAGCTGCATTAGTCGTGGAATCGGCTAACAAGCACATTCGGAAAGGAGATTTACAAACATCCTGTTTTATATTGACACACTTTCACAAAGCAGTCCGGTGTCAAATGATTTGCACAAACATACACGGATTTTTGTATGTTTTGGGGCAGATTTGCTTCAAAAACAAAACTTGTCCACTGCGTCTTCAGTGTCTCTGATGTCGGGAGTACATGAAGACTCTTATGAACACTTATGAGACATTATTCTTCTCACTGTATCTGCTCCAGGACTGTGTGTCCATCACTCAGGGGAGGAGCTATGATAATAGGGTGGAGTCCGTCACCGGTCGTGGGCGGGGCCTGATCTAACGTGATGTCGCTTTAAAAGCATAAAAGACATTTGAAAAGTACCAATTCAGTTGAAATGAGACCTTCATTTAACAATAAGAATAAAAGTTGAAATCTGTTTGTTTGAAGAAACATATTTGACTAATATTGCAATATTAGATATCACTGGCTATACTGCTTATAAGTTAAATATCTTTGCTAATGTTCTTTTATTGCATGTTGATTTAACGTTTGTGTTTGTCGAAAAACGTTTTCTAATTTGCATTTAGGTGGAAGTGACCGTAACCTGCAGAAGACGGCGACATCGAAACCATTCACCATTTTTGATGAGAGTGCTCGGCCAAATAAGATGTGAGCGGTGTTAGCTGTTAGCTGTTAGCTTTTTCACTTAGCATGGACCATATTAACACGTTCTTTTTGTCCCATTAAGAGCTTCAGCGAACTGCAGGTCTTTGAAGCTGCCCACCTTAAATCTGAAAGCTCGGAAGGGTACCGCAGAGTTCTCCGCTGACAAGGTGAGATCCATCAGTAGTGTCTCGCTGGTGACGTGACACTTGTGTTGTTCGTTTTGTGCTAACACATCTTGTGTTTCCGGTCATTGACAGGTATTGTACTCCTTTCTTGAACATATTATTTTAAATATATGTTTTATTAATAGGGTTAATTGAACTGCGATTATGCCGGTGACGGGCACTCCCTGCAATAATAATAATAACAATATAATAAATCAATAACCACTTGGTTGATCTGAACCAAATCAGTGTCATTTTAAAGTTTAGAAGCAGGACTTTACGATGCATATAACTGATCCTGTCAATCATTATATAATGCTTTTTATTTGCTGAGAAACAAGAACTGTTTCATTCTCATCATTTGTCTGTGTGTCTCTCTGTGTGTGTGTGACTCTCTGTGTGTTTGTGTATGTTTGTGTGACTCTCTGTGTGTGTGTATGTTTGTGTGTCTCTGTGTGTGTTTGTGTCTGTGTGTGTCTCTGTGTGTGTTTGTGTCTGTGTCTCTCTCTCTGTGTGTGTTTGTGTCTGTGTCTCTCTCTCTGTGTGTGTCTCTGTGTGTGTGTGTGTGTGTTTGTGTCTGTGTCTCTCTCTCTGTGTGTTTGTGTCTGTGTCTCTCTCTCTGTGTGTGTCTCTGTGTATGTGAGTATGTTTGTGTCTTTGTGTGTGTGTGTTTGTGTCTGTGTCTCTCTGTGTGTGTGTGTCTCTCTGTGTGTGTGTGTCTCTCTGTGTGTGTGTATGTTTGTGTGTCTCTGTGTGTGTTTGTGTCTGTGTGTGTCTCTGTGTGTGTTTGTGTCTGTCTCTCTCTCTGTGTGTGTTTGTGTCTGTGTCTCTCTCTCTGTGTGTGTTTGTGTGTGTGTCTCTCTCTGTGTGTGTCTCTGTGTGTGTGTGTCTCTCTGTGTGTGTGTGTGTGTGTGTGTCTCTCTGTGTGTGTGTATGTTTGTGTGTCTCTCTGTGTGTGTGTATGTGTTTGTGTCTGTGTGTGTATGTTTGTCTTTGTGTGTGTGTGTGTGTTTGTGTGTGTGGTTGTGTGTTTTTGTCTGTGTGTGTGTGTGTGTGTGTGTTGTGTGTGTTTTTGTCTGTTTGTGTGTTGTGTACATGCACATGTCCGAGGACTTTGTGTGTGAAAAAAACACATCCACATACAGTGCTGTGGAAAAAGTATTTGCCCCCATCCTGATTTCTTCTGATTTTGTGTATCTCATACTAAATAGTTCAAAAAATTCTAATAAAATGTAACTGTAACGGGGAGGAGGCGGGAACCGGCAACATAAATCAACTGAAACACAAAACACATATCGGCCGTGGCTGATGGCGGAAAGATAAGTTGTCGTAGAAGTCCCTCCTCCGGTCCTTTTCCGGAAGTGAAGTGGGAATACTCGCGGGTTCACGTTACTCGTGCAAATGCAAGTTTAAACACACATATTTTTTCCCGTGTTGTATGTGAATGCACCATTAAGTATTCCCGCCGCAAATATAGAAGAAATCAGGAAGAGGGACAAATACTTTTTCACAGCACTGTATGTGCTCGTCTAAAGAATTGGGATGCTCCCGAACACTTCCGAACACATTTGTAGTCTAATCCAGTCATTTCCAATGGTCATTTTTCACCGGGAACACGACGACTGAAATAAAATGTAAAGAAAGTGGTCCAATATATCATATGTGAGCGAAGTTGAGGAGTTTTACTACCGTCGGATTAAGTAAAAAAACAACGAGAGAAAGTTTTCGTAAGAGATAACAAAAGCCATCCGGGTGAAACTGAACGGAGCACAACATAAGGGTTAAAAACGTCCCATACCAGGATTACTCATTGCTCACACGCTGTTCTTTGACAGGACGCGTCCATCTCGCGCTCTGAGGAAGCCATCATCAACGGCCACTGGAATAAAACTCTGTGCCGGAGTCCGAATGACACGTGTGAATTCGCCCGTGCCGCTCAGCTCTCTTCAACGCCGTTCGGAGGAGTCGATAGGCAGAAACCACCGGAAGCAGCGCTGACGGATAACCTCAGCAAAGCGGCTCCTGAAACCATGAAAGCACCAAACGCGGACGCAGCCGTAGACCCCAACAAACTCAGGTACATCTGACTGCGTGCAACTGTGTTCTCTGATTCATGAATTGGGGAATAATGTTGGACAGAACCGGATTTTATCCATCTGTATTTGATTGGATTGTGATAAGTGGGTGTTCCTTGTTTATGTTGACAGTCCTATCCTAGAGATCAGTCAGGAATGGGGCGGCGCTTCTTTTGCAACCTCCTCCCACCAGCCGATGAATCATTCGGACAACAGTGAGGTCGCTCGAGCTGCGGAGAGATCGGAGAGAGTGTCGGAGAACGGTGAGAGATCGCACTGACCGATTCACATTAATTTGGCGTCACACTAGCAGACTCCAAACAACTGGATTTTGCCAGCGGGTGTCACACCTGCAGACTGTTTTGCTTAATTTTCCATCAACTTTTTCGAAGTCGTCCTAGGCCGTTTGTCCGATTTGCACGAAAGTTGGCTGGCATCATCTAGAGGCACTCATGACAAAAATATATTCACCGAATTTTGATAAACCGAACTGTTTTCGAATGGCGCTTTTGCGGAAAATTGAACGTAAGGCTCTATCTCTGCAACGCTTCGAGGGATTGGGACGAAACTTGGTACGTGTCATCACCATTAGGCCCTGAGGTTACCTGCAGCGTTTTGGCGCACTGCCCCCTACTGGTCACAAGATATGAAAAAAGCTAATTTTTGCTAGTAACTTCTGAACAGTTTGTCCTAAAATCATCAAATTTGTCTCATTAGATTCAGTGGGGTGTAGCGAGTCCAATAATGTGAAAGATTCCCATGTCGGGAGTTTAGTCATAAAATCATTTAGTCTCCCTGCGTGGACAAAATATATTGTCATTTACTAAAACTAAAACTTTAAATATAAATTAAATCTAAAATATATTCCAGATCTTTAATGTGGTCTCAGACTTTTGGACTCCACTGTAAATGTTTGGTTGGTTAACACGTGGTGTAACAGCCAGGTCTCCATAGCAACCAAATTGGCCCGGTTGCTAGGGAGGGTAGAGTCACATGGGGTAACCAAATTGGCCCGGTTGCTAGGGAGGGTAGAGTCACATGGGGTAACCAGATTGGCCCGGTTGCTAGGGAGGGTAGAGTCACATGGGGTAGCCAAATTGGCCGGTTGCTAGGGAGGGTAGAGTCACATGGGGTAACCAAATTGGCCCGGTTGCTAGGGAGGGTAGAGTCACATGGGGTAACCAGATTGGCCCGGTTGCTAGGGAGGGTAGAGTCACATGGGGTAGCCAGATTGGCCGGTTGCTAGGGAGGGTAGAGTCACATGGGGTAGCCAAATTGGCCGGTTGCTAGGGAGGGTAGAGTCACATGGGGTAGCCAAATTGGCCGGTTGCTAGGGAGGGTAGAGTCACATGGGGTAGCCAAATTGGCCGGTTGCTAGGGAGGGTAGAGTCACATGGGGTAGCCAAATTGGCCGGTTGCTAGGGAGGGTAGAGTCACATGGGGTAGCCAAATTGGCCGGTTGCTAGGGAGGGTAGAGTCACATGGGGTAGCCAAATTGGTCCGGTTGCTAGGGAGGGTAGAGTCACATGGGGTAGCCAAATTGGCCGGTTGCTAGGGAGGGTAGAGTCACATGGGGTAGCCAAATTGTCCCGGTTGCTAGGGAGGGTAGAGTCACATGGGGTAACCTCCTCGTGGTCGCTATAATGTGGTTCTTGCTCTCGGTGGGGCGTGTGGTGAGTTGTGTGTGGATGCCACGGAGAATAGCGTGAAGCCTCCACACACGCTACGTTTCCACGGTAACGTGCTCAACAAGTCACGTGATAAGATGCGCGGATTGACGGGCTCCAACACGGAGGCAACTGAGATTCGTCCTAGAGTCGCTACACCACCACGAGGACTTAGAGCGCATTGGGAATTGGCCGTTCCAAATTGGGGAGAAAAATATACATTTGAGCATAAACTGTTACTTTATAATCCGATAACAGAAACACTGATATGGAAAGCAGCGTTCATGTGAAATGATCTGGGGAAATATTAGAACATTTAAAAGGCGCAGTTGTAATTCCTGGTTTGCGTTTTTCGGCCTAGTGTCTCCAGACTCAATTTAAAATTAATTTGAATGTTTAAGGCAACATTTATGCGTATTGTCCAATAGCTGCTCACCATTTTAAGCACTTTTTTGTGCTCATTGGTTTATTTTAAATGCATTTTAAATTCCATGTTGTTTCAGCCGTTGTTGAGACCGTGGATGTGTGCGGTGCTGAGGTCAGAATTGGGCTGCTTCGCCAAACGGACGTGACTTCCTTCTCCAACTTCCACAGAGAATCTGGACTGCTGCCTGCGGCCTGCGGAGACGAAGACCTGAATCTCGGTCTCCTGAAAACACACGCACAAACAGTCACGTTTATCCAGTAAAGTTTAGTTCCAGTAAAGTCCTCCATGTTTAATGCAATGTTCCACACATTTCCAGGTGGCGAGATGTTGTTTTACCGCAGTAAACTGGGGAAACTGAAGGACTACACGCTGTACTCGTCCCGCACTGGCACTGTAGTACTGAAGGTACGGCATGTTAATGACGGTATTTGATGTGTGAGTGGAATTGATCGCATTGTGAAGACGCATTGACACGTGTTGCATCCCTGCGGTTCCCTGTGCAGGTGGACTCTTCCGCAGTGCCGTGGGATTTCTTCATCAGCTCAAAGCTCAGAGCTCGTCTTTCTTCCGAGGGTCACGATTCTTCCGATGTCCCCATCTCCTGTTATGCCTATGAGAACGGATGCATCACTTTATGGAGTGTTCCTAGTGGAGTCACGGTTCAGGATATTCTCGCCGAGCCCGTCGCTCATCGGTACAGGGTGCCGCTTGTGGTCATTCAGCTACTGGAGATGTTGAAGCGGAGTCATTCTTGTCATGTGGTTCATGGAGGTCTGACGGCTGAAACACTTTATCTTTATGGCAGGTACGGGAATATTACACTCTGTTGCACGATTGACATTTGCCCTCTGTATTATTCTCTACTGTTGCTGCATGCTAGTTGGCATACTGCTACAACACGCTATAAGTATGTACTTAGAACCACTAGATTGATCTGCGCAATAAAGGTGTCGGTTTTAAAGTTTAGACATGTCTTGGCGTGCTCTCAACCAGTCTTTCACATCGCTGTTGGGTGACTTTATGCCACTCCTGGCGGAAAAATTCAAGCGTCTCGGCTTTGTTTGGTGGATTCACTCAAAGTGATTCTCTGATTCACTCAAAGTGATTCACTGTTTCACTCAAAGTGATTCACTGTTTCACTCAAAGTGATTCACTGTTTCACTCAAAGTGATTCTCCGATTCACTCAAAGTGATTCTCCGATTCACTCAAAGTGATTCTCCGATTCACTCAAAGTGATTCTCCGATTCACTCATCTCACATCAGACACTCATTTGTCGCCACCTAGTGACATTTCCAGAAGGGGTCACTGAACTAATCAGTTAAAAAAAAAAAAGGAACCTCACCAAAATACTCTTTCGCAGCCTTTGTCAGTGTTTTAATACTTGAGTTTCCAGTACTTGTGTTTGTGTCTGCAGTGGATTCCTGGCACTGGATTTCTCACACTCGGTGGATCTGGACCTCCAGACTGAAGTACAAGCTCAAGATCTTCCTTCTGCTCAGATCTACATTGAACAGGGTCTTCTGCCGGCCATTGCCTCACCTTATCAGGTACATTCAGACTCTCTGCTGATGTTAAATGAGCCCCTTTAAGCCAAGTCAGGACACTCGGGGGGGCCTCTGGGCAGCTACAGTACCTCCAGTCGTACAAGTACGTAACGGGGACACCTTTAGATATCTCCAAAATTGCTGGACAAGATTTGAATTAGATAACACATTTAAAATCGATTGACTTAAATGGTCATTCTTTAGGTCAAATCATGCATAATAAATAAGTTTAGCCTTTGCATTGCTCTGTACTTTGTCTGGCTAATCAATAACAAATAATCTCATGCATGACACCTGATAAATGGCAATAATGTGCATTCATGTTGGTTTATTTCCCTTGCGTCAGGTGGATCTGCTCAGCGTTGCAGAAATCGTGCACGTGTTACTGTTTAATCGACCGATGAAGGTGGTGCGGAGGAACTCGTGCTGGAGTTTGGATGAAGAGCCGGAATCCCATCACAGGTACCAGCATCACTGTCATCTGTTATTGGAAACATGAATCTGATATTTTGGCTGTTGTTGATTTATCCATTGTTTGTTTGTACAGTCCCGTCGAACCCGTATGGACGGAGATTTTCCACCTTATTCTGAATCCAGGGGACGCATCGGTAGAGCTCGTTTTGTCTGATGTTCTCAGTAAAGTGAGAAACTGTTTCACAGTCATAGACACACAGTCATGTCATCTGTAAAACACATCAAGAGCTACACGAGCTGCTTCTGGCACTTTCAAGGTGAAATCTGCATCGTCTTTGCATTGTAGTGACATCATTGTTAACTTCAAAGTCAAATAATCGTATGCTATTATTGTTTCATCACATTGTATGTATTGTTCTTTTTACTCATTAATAAACTACTATGACATCATAATGCTTTTTTGAATTAATTAAAGCATTAAAAAAAATCTCATTTTAATCATTAAAATTGAAGCCATCTGAGAGATTGGTTATTTAGTCGTTTATTTTAGAAGATGCTTTTTTTTAATTAAAAGTATTTTATTAGGGGGGGTCTGGGTATCTCCGCGAGTATTGACGCTGACTATCACACCTGGAGTCGCGAGTTTGAATCCAGGGTGTGCTGAGTGACTCCAGTCAGGTCTCCTTAGCAACCACATTGGCCTGGTTGCTAGGGAGGGTAGAGTCACATGGGGTAACCAAATTGGCCCGGTTGCTAGGGAGGGTAGAGTCACATGGGGTAACCAAATTGTCCCGGTTGCTAGGGAGGGTAGAGTCACATGGGGTAACCAAATTGACCTGGTTGCTAGGAAGGGTAGAGTCACATGGGGTAACCAAATTGACCCGGTTGCTAGGGAGGGTAGAGTCACATGGGGTAACCAAATTGACCCGGTTGCTAGGGAGGATAGAGTCACATGGGGTAACCAAATTGGCCCGGTTGCTAGGGAGGGTGGAGTCACATGGGGTAACCAAATTGGCCCGGTTGCTAGGGATGGTGGAGTCACATGGGGTAACCAAATTGGCCCGGTTGCTAGGGATGGTGGAGTCACATGGGGTAACCAAATTAGCCCGGTTGCTAGGGAGGGTAGAGTCACATAGGGTAACCAAATTGGCCCGGTTGCAAATTGACACCCAGATGCGTTACAAATTAAGATGATGCTTATTCAAAATAATCACTTCAGAAAAGGTTGCATCATCGATACATTTGCCATTTAATTACATCTCAAGTATTCTAGAAACAAATGAATCTCCATTGTGATTGGATGAGTCGATGAGAGCCCACTTTGATCAAATCTATTCGCCCCACTGAAGAAAATCAATATGTTTAATAGGGGTCTTTATGCCCCAAATACTGCCCTTTCACTTACAGTACAGTTATTAGGACAATGAATTCCGGGATATTCATTATTATTTTTTTTTATTATTATTTATTTATTTAATTTATTTGACATGGACAGTGTACATTAATTAGCATTGCTGCAAATGCACCAGAATTAGCCAAAAGGCTATTTTTCATCCATTGTCCCTGGACAGATCTTAATATTGTCTACCTTAAAAAGAAAAACAGCATTAAAACATTACAAGGAAAATACAAAATATAAAAACAATAAAACTCGTTAAGTCCTTTAGATGAATACAGTGTACAAATTCACTATATTTTCAACATTAGGTTAAAATTAAATATAATAATGTTGAACACAGTTACCCAACAGGGACACAGATGGCAGCACGATCGGGTAGAGGGAAATTATATATATACTTATTAATGCTGACATGACTGGTGTATTATGAACCAGTTTTTTAGGTGTTTTTTAAACAAAGTGTATGTAGTGAGTTCTCTAATATTCTGAGGAACAGAGTTCCAATCCTGTGCTGCTGAGACTGAAAAACCATGCTGGCGCCAATTATCTCCAAATTCACTGTTTCACTCAAAGTGATTCTCTGATTCCCTCAAAATGATTCACTGATTCACTCATCACACATCAGACACTCATTTGTCGCCTAGTGACATTTAATAAAATCAAAGGAGCCTTTAGCCCCATTGTTCCTTACTGCAGGGACGGATTATGACTTGATTCACTCTTTCACTCAAAATGATTCACTGTTTCACTCAAAATGATTCACTGATTCACTCAAAATTATTCCCTCAAAATGATTCACTCAAAATGATTCACTTATTCCCTCAAAATGATTCACTGTTTCACTCAAAATGCTATACATTTTTTTTAACATGAACGCAGCTTCACGATTGCTCTCGGAAAGCGGGTAGCCACAGTCGACCAGCAGATTAATATTGTTGAGTATGAAAGTTTTAAGAGATTTAATGTGCATTTCAGTGAATACTTAACCTAAATGGAATAAAGCCATCTTTACGCAGCAAAAGTGGCACAGAATCCCCATCTGAAGTGTCATTTAGGTGTATTTTCACCCAATAAATGCATTCACACAGCAATTGCAAATGTATAATGTTATAAAATAAATATTTAAATTTAAAAAAATGCAAATAAGAGAGCACTCAACCAATGGAGACAATTTTTTTAGACTTTGGGAAACGTTTAATGTTATTTTAGAGCATTTCTATCTTAATACTGTGGAAAATGTTAATAAAGCATTATAAAGTTACATATTGTTTTGTTTTCTTTCGTGAGATGGATATAAATGCATGTTGACATGAAAGGAAGTGTATATGGTGTCAAATTTCAGCACTTTTAAAATTGCGATTGTGACCGGGCGGAGGGCAGGGTCGTGATTCCGCACACTCGGCCCCTAATCAGGCTAATCAAGCCTCAGAGAGGGACAAAGGCCGACTGGAGACGGCAGTGCGAGAGAGAGAGAGAGTTACGGGCAGCTGTCCGACACCTGTGTGTGTGTTTGTTCTTTCCATTAATCCCTTTACACTGGTGCCGAAATCCAGAAAGGAGGAGGGATGCCATCTGCCGGAGGACGAAAGAGCACGGCCGCCGACCGCGAGGGGAGGAGGGGCTCCCAACCATCCGCCTGGAGCGGTTACCGCCGCCAGGGTGCGGGGGAGACCCCTACCGTTCACCAAAAACACGGCGGTGCGTTCCGTCCACCAGGGTCCGGAGGACTGCCTTCGATCCGTCCGGGGAGGTGCGGCTGTCATTCATTAGAGGGTGGAGGAGTGGCCGAGGACGAAGCTACGGCGTATCAGAGAACCGGCGAGTAAGTGTTTTATTCTCGCTCTCTTCCACTGTCGCTCCATGTTGGACTTTCCCTCTCTTTTTAAAATGTTTTGTTAATTTGGCACGATCGCCGTTACGCCGTGTAGGTGCCACACTTTTTTTGGTTTGTTTCCCTCCCTTATCCAGGTAGACGGGGATGACCTGCCGGCAGACGGGCCGTTAGACACGCCCCTCCCCAGGGAGAGGGGGGGGGGGGGGGTGTACGTCATGCAGGCCTGACAGAATGAGGGAGGAATGTGGCGGGCAGAGGGCGTTGCCGGGTCGTGATTCTGCACACCCGGCTCTTAATTAGGCTAATTAGCCCTTGAGAGGGATAAAAGCGACCGAAGATGGCAGTGCGAGAGAGAGAGTTACGGGCAGCTGTCCGACACCTTTGTGTGTTTATCTTTATGATTAGTTTTTCATTAAACTATTATTTATATTGTGAAGCCGGTTCTCGCCTCCTCCTTTCCGTTAATCCCCTTTACAGCGATGAATTGCGATTTAACGACAAAACTTGTAATCGACTGCCAGCACTGTATTTAAGCAATGAGACATGAAGTGCAGCAGTTTGTTTTTGTGCTGTTTCATTAGTAGGACGC
>JAVLUX010000022.1:1375000-1400000 GCA_032164185.1 Moxostoma hubbsi
AACTCGAGTGGAATGAAGGAGTAAAGGTTTAATCAGAAGTCATCATGTATGTGTACATTCACCGTCATTTGTTTGTAGTCACACCCACTGATTAAACAACGGACTCCAGATGCAGGAAAAATGACTTGAGTACAGAGGAACATGAAGATATGATCATCTCACTGATATATTGTGTTCTGTTCAGATCAGGGCTCTCTAAAGGAGAAAATGGCTGAATGACATGAACCGAGAGATTCATCGTAGTATTTACAGGACATCAAACAACCGCTCCACAGGTGAGTCTGTTCAGTGAACCCCAAGGGAATTACCATAATATATGTTTAACAAGAAACATGATGGTGTGGAGTGGTGATGCGGTGTCATTGTTTAAATTGAATGTTAAAGAGCAGCAGTTTAATGTTCAGGGTCAATATCAGTAATCCATTAGTGTAAACACTGATGCTTTCACTCAACAGCTCGACACCGCAACATTGTAACACATGCTGTGAGTAAATGTAACATCAGATCAAACTTTCTGTTTTCTGTTCATTGTGAAGAACATATTCCATAATGACTGCTACAATGTCTCATGTTACATGAGGCCTATAGTTCCCCCAAAAGTGATACATACACTTTCCTTCATGTTGTTCATTTCTGGAACACACGAGGAGATGTTAGGCAGAACGTTAGCCTCAGTCACCATCCACTTTCACTGAAGGGAAAAATTGGTTTGATAGTGATGTTTTATTTCAGACGCATGTCTGCTCCTGCATTTGCAGTTTGGAGATTCCACCAGCAGGTGGTGATAAAGTACATGTTCAAATCCAGGGCGTGCTGAGTGACTCCAGTCAGGTCTCCTTAGCAACCAAATTGGCCCGGTTGCTAGGGAGGGTAGAGTCGCATGGGGTAACCAAATTGGCCCGGTTGCTAGGGAGGGTAGAGTCGCATGGGGTAACCAAATTGGCCCGGTTGCTAGGGTGGGTAGAGTCGCATGGGGTAACCAAATCGGCCCGGTTGCTAGGGAGGGTAGAGTCGCATGGGGTAACCAAATTGTCCTGGTTGCTAGGGAGGGTAGAGTCGCATGGGGTAACCAAATTGGCCCGGTTGCTAGGAAGGGAAGAGTCGCATGGGGTAACCAAATTGACCCGGTTGCTAGGGAGGGTAGAGTCACATGGGGTAACCAAATTGACCCGGTTGCTAGGGAGGGTAGAGTCACATGCGGTAACCAAATTGGCCCGGTTGCTAGGGAGGGTAGAGTCACATGGGGTAACCAAATTGGCCCGGTTGCTAGGGAGGGTAGAGTCACATGGGGTAACCAAATTGGCCCGGTTGCTAGGGAGGGTAGAGTCACATGGGGTAACCAAATTGGCCCGGTTGCTAGGGAGGGTAGAGTCACATGGGGTAACCAAATTGGCCCGGTTGCTAGGGAGAGTAGAGTCACATGGGGTAACCAAATTGGCCCGGTTGCTAGGGAGAGTAGAGTCACATGGGGTAACCAAATTGGCCCGGTTGCTAGGGAGAGTAGAGTCACGTGGGGTAACCAAATTGTCCTCCCGACTCACTACGCCACCACGAAGAACTCAGAGCACTTTGGGAATTGGGCGTTACAAATACCAATCCTTCATGGCCACGCCCATTGACATTATGCATATGTTGTATCGCATAGCCATTCATTATGTACATCTGTTTGCATTCTGCAACTGCGCCTAACTTACCCAACACCGGTTCACATTTAATAAAACAATATTGCAACTGGAGTAGTTCAATAGTCACCTAATAAAGCCAAAGCTCGTCTGTAGAGTACGACAACAGTTATTTTGATCTCCCAAGGCCGAATCCATGATTGATCGTGTTTTTGCACGACCGTAAACTCTGCACCCAAACTTAGGACACTGCTTTTTGTGCTCCTGTTAATTGGCTGTCCGTATCCTCGATGAACCCGCAGTTATATTGAGCCGGGCTGTTCCCAAGCTTCACTCAATATGCATTAGTGATGTTATCGTGCCGGACACTATACTTGATCTCCAGCCGTCTCACTTCACTCTCTGTGTAACCGGACGCACACGGTGTCAGGTTTAAAACACTCAAGGGCGGAAACACCTGTCACTTGCTTTCTAGCTGGACTGTGTTGAAGAAAGGGGCGTGTCTTCAGGTGTCAACACCCCTCACATCTGTCTCCGCCCTCTTTCATCTCTCGTCAGTTTTTGTTTGGGTTTTGTTTCCTCAGTCAGTGGGGTACGGAGGGCATGTTTTGAACGGCACTGTGTGTGTGTGTGTCGTGATGACTCCAACTCTTGTTTTCCGCAGGTCTTCAGAATGTTCCAGAGGAAGAAGAGGAAGAGGAGGCTGGAGATCTCCAGTCCCAAGAACTTTGAGCACCGAGTGCACACGTCGTTTGATCCTGTTCAGGGTTGTTTTGTGGGTCTGCCGCCTCAGTGGCAAAGCCTCATAGAGACCCTGAAGAGACCCAAACCTGTGGTGGATCCATCCAACATCACACATGTGCAACCCAAACCAAAAAAGGTATCGTGATGCATGTTCCTTTAAGAATGTGCATTGCAATTTCAAATTCATGCTCCCGTTTATACTCAATAAAAATATCAGTTAAACTGCTTATTGGTCTTTCTCTACATGTGCACATTCATACATGCATTTATAGGAAATCTATTTCTCAATTTTGCATCATACTTAGTCATAAAATTCTGAAAAATAATAATAATAATAAAAAATAATCAAAACTATAATGTCTGGATGCATTACAGGTCCTGAAAAAAATCTAAAAAATATTTTACTTTATGTAAAATAAAATGCATTATTTTTGTATTAATATTTAGAAACGTGACGTGCTTTTATAAGACTCGCTCATTTTCGCAAGTGTAAAACAATTATTAATTTAATAAATATATGCATTTACATGTTTGAGAATAATGATTGCATCTGTATCCGTTCTCTCGTCTCTCTCTGTGTTAAATATAATTATTGTTTATTTAATTCAGTAATGTGTTTTTATATGGAGGGTCAAACCTGAAAAAATAATAGTAATAATAAAAAAATAAATAAAGGAATAAATGTCTTGATAAAACAAATATAATTAGTTTTTAATTCAATTTATTATTGTATGACTTTATTCCTTTATTTTCTATATTTATTTTAAACTTTTTATTTATTCATTCATTTATTTTGCATTGTTTTTTATTTTTTTATTAATGTGTTTATTTATTTATTCCCACATATATTTATTCCCATATATATTTATTTATACATGTATTTATTTGTACTTTTCTGCAATATGTAAATGAGGGAGGCGGTCCTTGCGGAGCTCCAGCGCATCATTGGTCGAGAGCTCAATAGTACTTGTTGGAAGCAAATAAGACGGACGTCCCACCTCAGCACCCCCTGACAGATTTAGAGAGCGTTTAACAATCCCGGATGTGTTTGGACATTCATACCGTCCCACAGCTCTCCTAAAACACCAATCAGCACCTCGACTCGAAACGAGACATTTGATGCGGTTTCCACTTCATTCAACTCTCCTGATACACGTGACGCGTCAGATATAGATGTGATTTTATTGCAGAACTTATATAAACATACACGATCTTTTACAATGAACAATCATAACAACAGAAAACATTATTATGGATTTGCGGACATGAAAATATGAAATTATATACACAGGAAAAAAAGAAACGCAAACGGTTAAATCATATCATTTATGAAACTTGCTCATTTTGTGCTTTTGTTGAAGAAACAGTTCCCCGTTTATTTTGTGATTGTAATATAACCAATAAATCTCGGATTGACTGTTTTTAGCCCCAACTTTAGTTTACACGATATGCCCGTGACCTGACGACACATAAAAACAAGTCAAGAGTAATCGAGCACGCGCTTCAATCCATGATTAACCAATGGTACGCAGGACACGCCCACATCATTATCATACAGGACACAGAAATGTAAGAATAAATATTCAAATAAATACAGGTGGGAATATTTAAATATGGAAATAAATACAGGTGGGAATAAATAAATATATAAATAAATTAATGCATAAATAAATAATAATAAAAAAATTATTTAAAGAAAAATAATTAATAAAGGAAAAAAAAGTCATACAAAAATAAATTCAGGAATAACTTTAATTAAAAAGTAATTATATTTGTTTTATCAAGACATTTATTCCTTTATTTATTTTCTTATTATTTTATTTATTTATTTATTATTTTTAAGCTGTGCATTCAAAATATGAAGTATTGAATTACATCTCATTAAACTCAAAAACAATTTTGTATTTTTTTTTTTTTTGCAAAAAAAAATTTCTTCTGACATATAAAGATCTTGAAATTATGATTTTATTTATTTAATTTTTTATTTTTTAAATTTTCCCCCAAACTGTCCTTCACATGTTCTTGAATATAGATAAACTGTGCTCTCAATGACACCTCTCTGTTTTTGGAATAAATTTTGGTTAAACCTCGGACATACTAACACAACAAGTTATCTGTAGCAGTCTGTATATTAACTATAATCCTTAATTACGATGACAGAAGTCATCCTGGGGAACAGAAACGTTCTCCTAATTGTAGAATCACTTTAGACACTCATAGGCGACGTAGGCGGTTGCATAGGGCACGAAATGACAGAGGGTAAAAATGTCCGTGATGTGTCTTTGTCTTCACATTGATGTGCTCTCTAAAGTCAGGACCATATCACGAGAGGGTGCGCACTCTTTCAAAATACCTCTTTACATCTATCTGGCGCACCTGCCTGCTCTCTATGCGCTCACTGTACGGTTTGGGGTGCCAATCTGAAATCTCGCCTTCAGCGTCTGGGCCGGTCCTGGACACATGAAATTGAGTTTGTAGAGCGATGTCTGTATGCATGTTTGTTTTGGGCGTGAGAGGACTTGGTGACGTCATCCGAAAAGGAAAGTCGTTCTAGAGGCGGAGCAAGATATTACATATTCATGACAGATTATGATTTGTATTATTTAGAAAAGTGTAGTTCATTTATTTCACGTTGACTTTAAGGACTGATTTCGTAATCCTCTCTTCTAGAACATTGTGCGTGGCAGTTTCATCGGACATGAGGACTACATCTCCGCTGCTATCGCTCAGATGAGTCGACTCTCTGTAACGAGCTCAAACTCGTTAAGAAGAACCAGCACATCATTACGGAAACGAGCGCAGTCGCTGGGACGTTTGGAACAGTTACCCGAAGGAGAGACTTACGAATATCAGGGACTGAATGACGCAAATCTGAAAAACGTAGAGACGGTCTCGGACTGGCATTCAAGATCCCGTCAAGTCCACAGTGACAGTGGAAGTCCACGACCTGGTTCTAAAAAGAGTTACACATTGGACTCGAACGATGCACGACCGAGGGCGCAATCAATCCACGAGGCGTCGCTATTCACGGGACAGCCACCGCTCATGCCCCGGGACATTTTACTCTTGCCTAGGACTGTTCGTGAGGGATGCAAGATTTCTCAAGCAGACCGTAAACACAACCAAAGACCCGTTTCCTGTCTCTACAGTACCTACAGCATAACCGATGGAGCAAACGTCAAGCAGAGGGTCGGCTCGGAACAACCGCACTCCACGTACAACACAAAGGTTTGGAGTACTCTCATGTTACCATATATCAATCTGTTTAAAAACCACTAGATAGGTAAAGTTACATTACAGTAAGATAACAAGACAGCTAGATAGCCCATAAGAAAGACCGACTGACAGATGGAGGGTTTGTTTACATTTGAATTTTTGAAAGTTGTTTGAAGTTGTTTAAAAGAGTTTGAAATAATGAGCATTCTATTGTTCTTGTTTGAACATTCCGTCAATGGAAGTCTCTGGGATTAAACCAAGCTCGTATTACAGTACAGCGGCTTCGTCGAGCCAACACGGTGTTGTATGTTTCGAATATGTTTCCTGCTAAAAAAATAAAAAATACGAAAATAAAACTTTCAAATGGTTTCCACTACAAATACCATTACAAGTGTAGTGTGTTTTCAGCCAAATTCCATGATCATTTATTGGTTTGTATTGGTTTCCACTAGACATAACTTGCCACCAATCACTTCTGCTATCGATTGAACGAGTATTGAATTCAGTTGTTGCTAGTGACCACAGATGGGGCAGATCTTGCAAAAACGTTTTTTTTTTTTTTTTTTTTTTTTACATTATTCAATTTGTTTGACTCATTATTCATAAAATAATTAATAATATAACAGAACTGGCTATATTTACAATACTAAAAAACGAAATGCCTAATAATAATAGTAATAATGTAATAATAATTTAAAATCACAGTCACTTTCAAGTGGTAAACAGGCTTGCCTGTACTGGGCTGGCCCGTGGGTTTGTGCTCTAGGTGAAATAAGAACTTATTTTGTTTGTTTTTTGGATTTTCTCCCATTTTCAATTTGGAAAATGAGTCGTCTGAGACCGTCAATCTTGTTGAGCGTGTTACCATGGAGACATAGCGCGTGTGGAGGCTTCACGCTATTCTCCAGGCACAACTCGCCACACCCCACCAAGAGCGAGAACCACATTATAGCGACCACGAGGAGGTTACCCCATGTGACTCTACCCTCCCTAGCAACCGGGCCAATTTGGTTACCCCATGTGACTCTACCCTCCCTAGCAACTGGGCCAATTTGGTTACCCCGTGTGACTCTACCCTCCCTAGCAACCGGGCCAATTTGGTTACCCCGTGTGACTCTACCCTCCCTAGCAACCGGGCCAATTTGGTTACCCCATGTGACTCTACCCTCCCTAGCAACCGGGCAAATTTGGTTACCCCATGTGACTCTACCCTCCCTAGCAACCGGGCCAATTTGGTTACCCCATGTGACTCTACCCTCCCTAGCAACCGGGCCAATTTGGTTACCCCATGTGACTCTACCCTCCCTAGCAACTGGGCCAATTTGGTTACCCCATGTGACTCTATCCTCCCTAGCAACCGGGCCAATTTGGTTACCCCATGTGACTCTACCCTCCCTAGCAACCGAGCCAATTTGGTTGCTAAGGAGACCTGACTGGAGTCACTCATCACGCCCTGGATTCAAACTCACGACTCCAGCGGTGATAGTCAGCGTCAATACTCGCTGAGATACCCAGACCCTAATTTTTCTTTCAATTAATTAAGCACCAAACCAGACCTAAACTCGATGTTATACTTGAAATGCTGATGTAACCGGCCCTGGTCACCCCGCTCCGAACGGGACTTGAATCGGCGTGGGAGGCGGGTGCACTAACAAGGAGGCTAAAGGCTACAGCCTCTAGCGTCAGCCGCTAGTGCACCTCTTGAGGTCAGGAGAGTGAAGTTTACACACTGCACAGCTCTCTACCAGCTGGCTCCCATTACACTGGCAAAAACAGGCAAAACACCAGTAACACAAAACGTAGAAGTTCATCCACCTTGTAAGTGCATTACTGTACATACGTGTTCTGTGGTAATGTACAGCATGTCCCAAATGTTGCTGATAGAGCTTGAACTTGTATTCCTTTACTAAATCCAAGGTTTTGTTTTAAGTAACTAGTTCTGTAGCCATAGTTTATTTTCGGTGACTAGTTGTAACTTGTATTCTTTATTACAATACAGGTCAATTCGCCTAGCTACCCAGTCATTTCCAAACCCAATGGCACTAGCAGTCCAAAACCAGGACCCATTACCCACCAAACGCCACGTAGTTCCTCCAACGACACCATAAACATTTCTCCATTCAAAACCTCAGGAACTCCAGGCTCGGTACCACCAACACAGGTCAGTCCATCCCTACCGAGACCCTCACCAACGGGTTCACCCACCATGAGTCCAACAGGTGCCTCTTCGCCCTGTCTCAGACCGGCCCAAACCCCCGCCGGCATCACAGAGTCGCCCAAAGTGACCCACACGCAGTTCAAAGCCGCCCTGCAGATGGTTGTGGACAAAGGTGACCCTTGCAGTTACTTGGAGAACTTTGTAAAGATCGGAGAAGGCTCGACGGGTGTGGTTTGCATCGCCCACGAGAAGCACAGCGGACGGCAGGTTGCCGTGAAGATGATGGACCTGAGGAAGCAGCAAAGACGAGAACTGCTCTTTAATGAAGTATGGAGCTCTCGTTTTATAGCTCAAGTGTGTCATTTGTGCGCCACTAGTGGCGATTGTCCATTGGTTGAGGAATATTTAAAAACTTGACATTGCAACACTTTTGGGCAAATCAACCTACGATTAGATTACATGTAGTACCATCTAGGGATTTTGGGGATAGGAAAAAGTATTTAAACATCCTTTAAAGACAACATGACACACATTTGTGGGTCATTTAACGTCCCTATTTCTGAGTGAAACTAATGAATATTCAGCACGTAATTAACCTGAAAATCACATTATTTAGGTAATGTCATTCATCACAGGTGGTTATCATGCGAGACTACAGACATAAGAATGTGGTAGAGATGTATAAGAGTGCTCTGGTGGGTGAAGAGCTGTGGGTCATCATGGAGTACCTGCAGGGCGGCGCTCTAACCAACATCGTTTCAGAGACCAGGTAACACAACACTTTTTCCATTTTTTTTTTTTTTTTTACATTTTTCAGAAATGAATGATGCCACAAATCATGCGGCTTATTGAGGCTTGCTGTTACTTTTCTGAGCAATCAGACTGAACATTTTCATATGGTGCAGGATGATAAAAAAGGTAAAAACCCCAGAAACTTGTATTGAATTTTTGGGACCATATCTAGAGAGTAGAATATCAGAGTCTTGAGCCAGGGTTAGGTTTAGGATTAGTTTGGGTTAGGACTGGGTTAGAGTAAGTTTAGTTTATGTTAGGTTTAGTTTAGGATTAGTTTAGGTTAGGATAGGTTTAGTTTAGGATTAGTTTAGGTTAGGATATGTTTAGGATTAGTTTAGGTGTAGGATAGGTTTAGGATTAGTTTAGGTGTAGGATAGGTTAGGATATGTTTAGGATTAGTTTAGGTTAGGATAGGTTTAGGATTAGTTTAGGTTAGGATATGTTTAGGATTAGTTTAGGTTAGGATTAGTTTAGGATTAGTTTAGGTGTAGGATAGGTTTAGGATTAGTTTAGGTGTAGGATAGTTTTAGGATTAGTTTAGGATTAGTTTAGGTTAGGATAGGTTTAGTTTAGGATTAGTTTAGGTTAGGATAGGTTTAGGATTAGTTTAGGTTAGGATAGGTTTAGTTTAGGTTAGGATAGGTTTAGGATTAGTTTAGGTTAGGATATGTTTAGGATTAGTTTAGGTTAGGATATGTTTAGGATTAGTTTAGGATTAGTTTAGGTTAGGATAGGTTTAGGATTAGTTTAGGTTAGGATTAGTTTAGGATTAGTTTAGGTGTAGGATAGGTTTAGGATTAGTTTAGGTGTAGGATAGGTTTAGGATTAGTTTAGGTGTAGGATTAGTTTAGTTTAGGTGTAGGATTAGTTTAGGATTAGTTTAGGTGTAGGATTAGTTTAGGATTAGTTTAGGTTAGGATATGTTTAGTTTAGGATTAGTTTAGGTTAGGATATGTTTAGTTTAGGTTAGGATATGTGTAGGATTAGTTTAGGTTAGGATAGGTTTAGGATTAGTTTAGGTTAGGATAGGTTTTTGGATTAGTTTAGGTTAGGATTACTTTAGGATTAGTTTAGGTTAGGATAGGTTTAGGATTAGTTTAGGTTAGGATTAGTTTAGGATTGGTTTAGGATTAGTTTAGGTTAGGATAGGTTTAGGATTAGTTTAGGTTAGGATTAGTTTAGGTGTAGGATAGGTTTAGGATTAGTTTAGGTGTAGGATTAGTTTAGGTGTGGGATTAGTTTAGGTGTAGGATTAGTTTAGGTGTAGGATTAGTTTAGGATTAGTTTAGGTGTGGGATTAGTTTAGTTTAGGTGTGGGATTAGTTTAGGTGTAGGATTCGTTTAGGTGTAGGATTAGTTTAGGATTAGTTTAGGTGTGGGATTAGTTTAGGTGTAGGATTAGTTTAGGTGTAGGATTAGTTTAGGTGTAGGATTAGTTTAGGTGTGGGATTAGTTTAGGTGTAGGATTAGTTTAGGATTAGTTTAGGTGTAGGATTAGATAGGTGTAGGATTAGTTTAGGATTAGTTTAGGTGTAGGATTAGTTTAGGTGTAGGATTAGTTTAGGATTAGTTTAGGTGTAGGATTAGTTTAGTTTAGGTGTAGGATTAGTTTAGGTGTGGGATTAGTTTAGGTGTGGGATTAGTTTAGGTGTGGGATTAGTTTAGTTTAGGTGTAGGATTAGTTTAGGTGTAGGATTAGTTTAGGTGTGGGATTAGTTTAGTTTAGGTGTAGGATTAGTTTAGGTGTAGGATTAGTTTAGGTGTGGGATTAGTTTAGGTGTGGGATTAGTTTAGGTGTAGGATTAGTTTAGTTTAGGTGTAGTATTAGTTTAGGTGTAGGATTAGTTTAGATGTAGGATTAGTTTAGTTTAGGTGTAGGATAGGTTTAGGATTAGTTTAGGTGTAGGATTAGTTTCGGTTAGGATATGTTTAGGTTTAGTTTAGGATTAGTTTATGTTGGATGTTTTGGGTTATACAATATGTTAGGTTTAGATTAGATTACATTATTGACTGATGTCAAAAAGGCACTTACAACCACCCAGAGTCTAGTTGTTTTCTTCTTATTGTATCTATTCACCCATGTCTTTCAAAAGTCAGACAAGTTCTGGATAGTATACGCGGTTTAATACGTTCTAGCAACTCAAAGCAGACAGTGATGTCACAGTCAGTCATAATGCACAATTCACCTCTTAAAGTCAACCATTACTGTATCTGTGAGCTGCTGGTGGAACAGATATCCCAGTCAAAGCTCACGTCTTTGATAACCAGATATAAAAGTTACACAACAACATTATTGATTAATGCCAAAAAACATCTCTTCTCATGTGTACTAACATGATGCATAAACATCTTTAATTCTGGACCTCACTAAATACCACATTTGTGTTCATGCTATACTGATGTATGTCACAGGACTAGAGTGGAATGTGCTACAGCCCTCATTTATCTAGTGTACTGTGTGTGTTTAGGATAACGGAGGAACAGATCGCAACAGTGTGTGAAGCTGTTCTGCAGGCGCTGTGTTATCTACACGCACAGGGAGTCATTCACAGAGACATCAAGAGCGACTCTATACTGCTGACACTAGATGGACGGGTAAGAATCAACTTAAACCATTACGGACCCTTTCTGCATGCTAACTCTGGCTAATGACACCGGCTGCATCTCATTACACATACTCTACTGCACTATGCACGATTATAATTAGTGCATCCCAAATCATGGTGCTAAAGATGCCAGTTTGGCATACTTCAAGTGTTTATCAATGCATGCTTTTTTGGGCTAAAACTGCACACAATCCCTTATATGGAAGTATATGAATGATAAATGTCTTTGGGATATTAGAAGCATGTTGCATTGAACAAACTGAAATATAAATGCATTGCATTAACTTCAAACTCAGACTTCAACTAAGTTAGTTTTATTGATTTATAAAAACTGGCAACCATCCATTGATAATGCTTCTAAACTCCAGTCAGGTCTCCTTAGCAACCAAATTGGCCCGGTTGCTAGGGAGGGTAGAGTCACATGGGGTAACCTCCTCGTGGTCACTATAATGTGTTTCTCGCTCTCGGTGGTGCGTGGATGCTGCGGAGAATAGCGTGAAGCCTCCACATGCGCTACGTCTCCATGGCGACGCCACCATGAGGACTTAGAGCGCATTGGGAATTGGGCTTTACAGATTGGGACAGCCCCCTCAAATGCAATTCAACATGCTTTTCTGTACCAAAGACATTTGTCATTAATGTACTTCCATTCCCCTTGCGCTAGTAATGTATTTAGCAAGATGCTACGCTTGCATGCTTCCACATGTGACAAAGGGGTCGGTGGTATCACAACGTTGCAGTTTGTCCCAGTTCTAATAGACTGTTTTACTACATACATCTAGAGCATCCTGCAAGATTTCAGACTGGTTTGAGAAGTGAACTTGTGATTAATATCGCGTCATCGCTCTCACAGGTGAAGCTGTCAGATTTTGGATTCTGCGCTCAGATCAGTAAAGACATTCCAAAGAGGAAGTCATTAGTTGGAACTCCGTATTGGATGGCACCTGAGGTGGTTTCAAAGACGCCCTACGGCACTCAGGTGAACAAAATCAATCATTTATGGAATACTGTTTAAATTTAGCCTTCGATCATCAGATCACGCATAAGAGCTGTTAGTTGCATCTTATACCATGGTATGTAAATGATGGGGCGGCTGTGGCTCAGGTGGTAGAACGGGTCGGCCGCTAATCGCAGGGTTGGCAGTTTGATTACATGCCTAAGAGTTCTTGGGCAAGACACTGCACCCCAAGTTGCTCCGAATGACAGACTGGCACCTTGCATGGCAGCTCTGCCATCATTGGTGGGTGAATGTGTCACAGTGTAAAGCGCTTTGAATACGACTAAGGTTAAAAAGGCACCATATAAGTGCAGACTTATGTGTAAAATAAGACAAGTCGAGCAAATTTTAATCAAGGCAACATGATGCCATCAAGGGTCTTAACGGTCCTCAGTTACACTGTTTTAGTCAATATGAAATTGCTCTTTCAGACCACTCCATTAGGCTAGTTGGGACAACATTTGGGGGGGAATATTGTTGGTATAACATGTTGTTATGCAGCTGCAAGGTACTTTACATTTCGTAATATGGATAAAATGCCATATCTGGTCAATATCACGGTACTTAAACAGAGTGAAGGAGAAACAGATCAGAAATGAAGGTCTATGTTGTGTTTAGGTGGACGTTTGGTCTTTGGGCATCATGGTGGTGGAGATGGTGGATGGAGAACCTCCGTATTTCAACGAGACGCCGATAGCAGCCATGAAGAGACTACGAGACGAGCCTGCGCCAACTGCCAGGAACATAAACAAGGTAAAACGATCAATCACGAGGAGTCAGAAATGCAGATACTGTACGTACAGCTGGTGTTTGTGTGTACTCTTTCTCAAGAATCAATCAGTTTATTGTCTCATGACCAGAAGTGTCACAATGCACAAAAATGAATCTTAATGCTCCTGAAATGGGCATCATTTCCATGCAAGTTCATTTTGCATATTTGTATGATTCTCCTATCAAGAGCACAACATTCACAGACTACAGTTCCACTGACACTATAAACAGCAATATATTGATCATGCTTTGGTAAACCGTGCATGTGACGTTCTGACTCTCTGTCCTGATCAGATCTCTCCTGTTCTGCGGGACTTTCTGGACTCCATGTTGACCCGTGATCCTCTGATGAGAGCGAGTGCCAGTGATCTTCTCCGTCATCCATTCCTGCTGCAGAGCGCTTCTCCTCGCTGTCTGGTTCCTCTAGTGGAACAGTACCGCAAACGCATGTCCCGCTGCTGAACAGAACCAACGTCGGATGTCTCGGAACAAAGTGCTGAAATGTGTTTGCTGATCACTGATCTGAATGTAGTGGAGAATCCACATACTGCAGTTTTTATCTGATCCACTGAAACAATGAACCGTAATGGAGAACCATTAATATATATATACATACATACATACAGTGTGTGTCCAAAGGTCTGAGACCACTAGGACAAAATGCTTCTAATATGCTTTTTTGCTTCATTCATGGATTTAATACAGAAAACATATACTGCCACAACATGCCACAGTACAAACCATTGACAGTATGTTACAGATATAATATATCTTTGTGCAGTTCGGGGAGAATGAATTCATCCACGCCGCAGAGGTTTGAAATTAAATGACATTTTGACGTTGTACAGTCACGTTACGATAAATGCATTTATGCCGCTACATTTTCCTTCCTGTCAAAAGTAACAGGCTGTTGTGCTTCGAGACGGTCAGTGAAACAATGTGAAAGGACAGGAAATGATTTGTGTAATTTACATGTTGTTGCTAAAATGAGCTATAAAGGATGTAGAACGTGTTACACGGCTGCGACAGTCCTCCTAAATAAATGTTGGTAAATTCTTACCTGGATTTCTGGATGAATGGCCACTGCGATCCTGACCTAAAACATTGTTCATCAACTGTTGCACACAATAAACATCATCAGTTTAACGTTGCAGATGAAGTGCATGAACATGCAAACATAGGTGGCAGTATGTCAACTTAACAGGTAGTAGATAAGTGCTACTTAATACCTAAAAGTCCTGGAGAGGAATGTCTGATATTTCTGCACTAACTGCAGATGCACTAACGCTCATATTGTGACCAATGTTGTCTTGGAGTTTAAAGACTTTATAAATAATCCCGTCATCATCATCACAAGTTAAAAGATGAAAGAGCTACAGGATAAACTGTTATTAAGTGCACGTAAATGTTGCCGTTTTTAATCACTGTATTAAACAGAAAGAAATGCGGCTCGGATGATACATTTAACATGATAAATGTGTTTGTTGTCAGCTTCTTTGCTTACACCGTCTGTACAAAGAGGCAGATAACCGAAGAGGAACAGACTTATCTTCATGCTTGTGATCTATTTGAAGGTTGTCGCTGAGTGGAGATGAGTCAGACGTCCTTCGCTGCAGGAATTTTCGGAGGTGTCTGAAGCATCTCTGAGGAACTTTAGATAACGCCACTGCCATGAGGTCAAAGATTACAGAAAATAACTCGCTAAATAAGTCTGAGACCATGCAGAGTGAAAATGCTTTTATATTTTGAATACAATAAGTTTACAGCAGTTATTAATCACCGTTCATGTTAATTTTAACACATATGAATACATTTGTAAAATCTAAAATGTTACTTTTTAATAGTAGTTAATGCACTATGAACTAACATGAACAACTGCATTTTTATTAACTTACATGAAGATTAATAAATGCTTTAAAAAATAAAAATAAAACATTATTTATGATATCTCATGCGTTAACGAATGGAACCTTATTATAAAGTGTTACACAAATTTGCAACATTAGTGTTCTCAGACTTCTGGACCCCACAAATCACATAAATATCATGTAATATAATTTTCCATAAAATATGAGCGTGTAAAACTAGGACATCACTTCAATATTATACTGAATATTGAAGAGGAATCAAGTGCTCCTGCTAATGTTTCTAAAGGTTGGACAGCAAAGAGAAACATTCAGGGAGGTGTTAGTTGTCTATATACGGTTATCAACAGCTAAAGGTCTCGTAATTGACCCCAAACTACTTTTAGCTCTTGATAAAAACCTGCATGTTCTTCCCTTTCGAATCCTTATTTGGTTCTTTGTTACACTCTATAAAAACCAAGCATTGAGGTTTGTTCTCTAAAGTTCCCTCAGCCGAGGACTGTTCATCAACTCTCGCTGTGCCTGGACAACTCAATCAGTCGCTATGGGTGATGCTCTGATGGCAGAGTTCGGAAAGGCTGCTCCCTTCCTGAGGAAGTCGGACAAAGAGCGTCTCGAAGCTCAGACGAGACCCTTTGACATCAAGACCGAATGCTTTGTTGTGGATGAAAAGGTGGAGTTTGTCAAGGGGCAGATTCTCAGCAAGGAAGCAGGGAAGGTCACGGTTAAGACTGAGGATGGAAGGACAGTGACCGTCAAAGAGGGAGACGTCCACCCGCAGAACCCACCTAAATTCGACAAAATCGAAGACATGGCTATGCTGACCTTCCTTCACGAGCCTGCAGTGCTGTTCAACCTCAAAGAGCGTTACGCAGCTTGGATGATCTACACTTACTCGGGGCTGTTCTGTGCAACCGTCAACCCTTACAAGTGGTTGCCTGTGTATGACTCCGAGGTAGTCGCAGCTTACAGAGGTAAGAAAAGAACAGAGGCGCCCCCTCACATCTTTTCCATCTCAGATAATGCCTATCAATATATGCTAACTGATCGGGAGAACCAGTCGGTCCTCATCACTGGAGAATCCGGTGCTGGGAAGACCGTCAACACTAAGAGAGTCATCCAATATTTTGCCAGTATCGCTGCCGCTGGTGGAGCTGCTGGAAAGAAAGACTCAAGCAAGGGAACCCTGGAGGATCAAATAATTCAGGCGAACCCTGCACTCGAGGCTTTTGGCAATGCCAAAACATTGAGAAATGACAACTCGTCTCGCTTTGGAAAATTCATCCGCATTCATTTTGGGACCAGTGGTAAACTCGCCTCTGCTGATATCGAAACATACTTGTTGGAGAAGTCTCGTGTGACCTTCCAGCTAAAATCTGAGAGGAACTATCACATCTTCTTCCAGATATTGTCCAATGAAAAGCCAGAACTACTGGACATGCTGTTGATCACCAATAATCCATATGACTACTCGTACATCTCCCAAGGAGAAGTAACTGTTGCATCAATCAATGACAATGAGGAGCTGATAGCAACCGACCAGGCCTTTGATGTACTCGGTTTCACTTTAGAAGAAAAGATGGGAGTCTACAAGCTGACAGGCGCCATCATGCACTACGGCAATATGAAATTCAAACAGAAACAGCGTGAAGAGCAGGCAGAGCCTGACGGTACAGAAAATGCAGATAAGGCTGCTTATCTAATGGGGCTGAACTCTGCTGACCTGCTCAAAGGACTCTGCCATCCAAGGGTCAAGGTAGGCAATGAGTACGTTACAAAAGGACAGAGTGTAGACCAAGTGTATTACTCAATCGGTGCAGTGGCCAAGTCAGTGTATGAGAAAATGTTCAGCTGGATGGTAGTAAGAATCAACCAATCCCTTGACACCAAACAACACCGCCAGCATTTCATTGGCGTGCTAGACATTGCTGGCTTTGAGATCTTTGACTTCAACACATTTGAGCAACTCTGCATCAATTTCACAAATGAAAAGCTGCAACAGTTTTTCAACCACCACATGTTTGTGCTTGAGCAAGAGGAGTATAAAAAAGAGGGAATTGATTGGGAGTTTATTGACTTTGGGATGGACCTGCAAGCCTGCATTGATCTCATTGAGAAACCTCTAGGGATCATGTCCATCCTTGAGGAAGAGTGCATGTTTCCAAAGGCAAGTGATCAGACTTTTAAATCAAAGTTGTATGACAACCACCTGGGCAAGTCAAACATTTTCCAGAAGCCACGGGTTGTGAAGGGAAAGGCAGAGGCACACTTTGCCTTATGCCATTATGCAGGCACTGTTGATTATAATATTGCAGGCTGGCTGGTGAAGAACAAAGACCCACTGAATGAAACGGTTGTCGGGCTCTATCAAAAATCCTCTTTAAAGTTGTTGAGTCATCTCTTCTCATGTTATGCAGCAGCAGATGCAGCTGAAAAGTCCAGTGGGAAAGGAGCCAAGAAAAAGGGGTCATCTTTTCAGACTGTCTCTGCCCTGCACAGAGAAAACCTCAACAAATTAATGACCAATCTGAAAACAACACACCCGCACTTTGTCCGCTGTCTGATTCCAAACGAGAGCAAGACCCCTGGAATCATGGACAACTGCCTTGTTATGCACCAGCTTCGCTGTAATGGTGTACTTGAGGGTATCAGGATTTGCAGGAAAGGTTTCCCAAACAGGATTCTCTATGGAGATTTCAAACAAAGATACAGGATCCTGAATGCATCTGCCATTCCAGAAGGCCAGTTCATTGAGAACAAGAAGAGCGCCGAGAAGCTCTTAGGGTCGCTAGACATTGACCACACACAATACAAATTTGGCAACACAAAAGTCTTTTTCAAAGCCGGCCTACTCGGTACACTGGAGGAGATGCGAGACGACCAACTTGCTCGTATCCTCACTAGGATCCAAGCTTATGCACGTGGCTTACTCATGAGAGCAGAGTATCAGAAACTTGTGGAGCGCAGAGACGCCCTCATGGTCATCCAGTGGAACCTTCGTTCCTTCCTTGGTGTAAAAAATTGGCCATGGATGAAACTGTTCTTCAAGATAAAACCTTTGCTGAAGAGTGCCGAATCTGAAAAGGAGATGGCAAATATGAAGGATGAATTCAATAAATTAAAAGAGGCTTTGGAAAAATCAGAGGTCAGGAGGAAAGAGTTAGAAGAGAAAATGGTCTCTCTCCTTCAAGAAAAGAATGATTTGCACCTTCAGCTGCAGTCCGAGCAAGACACCTTATCTGATGCCGAGGAGCGATGTGAGCAGCTCATTAAAAGCAAAATCCAGCAGGAAGCAAAAGTCAAAGAGCTTTCAGAACGCATAGAGGATGAGGAAGAGATAAATGCAGACCTCACGGCCAAGAAACGTAAGCTGGAGGACGAATGTTCAGAGCTCAAGAAAGATATAGATGACCTGGAGCTGACACTGGCCAAGGTTGAGAAGGAAAAGCATGCCACTGAAAACAAAGTGAAAAATCTCACTGAGGAAATGGCATCCCTTGATGAAAACATAATGAAGCTCACCAAAGAGAAAAAGGCTCTACAAGAGGCTCACCAGCAGACGCTGGATGACCTTCAAAGTGAGGAGGACAAAGTAAATACACTGACAAAAGCTAAAGCTAAGCTTGAGCAACAGGTGGATGACCTGGAGGGCTCATTGGAACAAGAAAAGAAAGTTAGGATGGACTTGGAGCGAAGCAAGAGGAAACTGGAAGGTGACGTAAAACTGACTCAGGAGAACGTAATGGATTTAGAGAATGACAAACAGCAACTAGAGGAAAAACTCAAAAAGAAAGAATTTGAAATGAACCAGCTCAATGTGAAGATAGAAGATGAGCAAATGGCGTCAGTGCAGTTGCAGAAAAAACTAAAGGAGAATCAAGCTCGAATTGAGGAACTGGAGGAGGAGCTAGACGCGGAGCGTGCAGCCCGTGCAAAAGTGGAGAAACAACGATCTGATCTTTCTCGAGAACTGGAGGACATCAGCGAGAGCCTAGAGGAGGCAGGCGGAGCCACATCTGCTCAGGTGGAGCTCAATAAAAAAAGAGAGGCCGAATTTCAGAAGTTACGCAGGGATCTTGAAGAATCCACCCTTCAGCATGAGGCCACAACTGCTACTCTTCGGAAGAAGCATGCGGACAGTGTTGCTGAACTAGGGGAACAGATTGACAATTTGCAAAGGGTCAAACAAAAGTTAGAGAAGGAAAAGGTTGAATTAAAGTTGGAACTGGATGACCTTTCCTCAAACATGGAAAGTGTTGTCAGGGCCAAGGTAAATCTTGAAAAGATGTGCCGGTCACTGGAAGATCAGATGAATGAGCATAGGTTGAAAGCGGAAGAAGCCCAGAGATCTCTTATTGATTTGTCTACACAGAAAGCCAAGCTGCTAACTGAAAATGGGGAACTTGGACGCCAAATGGAGGAGAAGGAATGTCTGATTTCTCAGCTGACTAGAGGAAAGGTCTCCTACACCCAGCAACTTGAGGACCTGAAAAGGCAACTTGAGGAAGAGGTGAAAGCAAAGAATGCTCTTGCTCATGCTGTACAGTCAGCTCGTCATGATTGTGACTTACTGAGAGAGCAATTTGAGGAGGAACAAGAAGCAAAGGCTGAGCTCCAAAGAGCATTGTCCAAGGCTAATACAGAGGTGGCAACATGGAGGGCAAAGTATGAGACTGACGGAATCCAGCGAACGGAGGAACTGGAGGAAGCCAAGAAGAAACTTGTACAAAAACTGCAAGAAGCCGAGGAGGCGGTGGAAGCAGTGAATGCGAAGTGCTCTTCTCTTGAGAAGACTAAACATCGCCTGCAAAATGAGATTGAAGATCTGATGCTGGACCTTGAACGCTCAAATGCAGCATCTTCTGCCCTGGACAAAAAACAGAGATCATTTGACAAAGTCCTTGCAGAGTGGAAACAAAAGTACGAAGAGGCACAATGTGAGCTTGAGGCAGCACAAAAGGAAGCTCGCAGCTCGAGTACCGAGCTCTTCAAGCTAAAGAACTCCTATGAAGAAACTTTAGATCATCTTGAGACGATCAAGAGGGAAAACAAGAATCTACAGGAGGAAATCTCAGACCTATCAGATCAGGTGGGTGAAGGACGGAAGACTGTTCATGAGTTGGAAAAACTCAGGAAACAGCTGGAACAGGAGAAAGGGGAGTTGCAGTCTGCACTGGAGGAAGCGGATGCTTCGGTTGAACATGAAGAGGGTAAGATCCTACGAGCCCAGCTAGAGTTCAACCAGGTGAAGGCAGACATTGAACGCAAGATGGCTGAGAAGGATGAAGAAATGGAACAAGCAAAAAGAAACTACCAACGTATGGTTGATTCCTTGCAGGCCGCTCTTGAGGCAGAGACAAGAAGCCGTAATGAGGCCTTGAGAGTAAAAAAAAAGATGGATGGAGACCTTAATGAAATGGAAATTCAGCTAAGCCAGGCCAACAGACAGGCTGCTGATGCCCAGAAGCAGTTGAAGATGGTACAGTCATGTCTAAAAGACACTCAGCTCCAGCTGGATGACACGCTTCATAGTAATGATGACCTTAAAGAGAACATAGCCCTTTTCGAACGCAGAAACAACCTCATTCAAGCAGAACTAGAGGAACTGAGGGCCATGTTGGAACAGACCGAGAGAGGTCGCAAACTAGCGGAGCATGAACTTACAGAAGCAACTGAGAGGATGCAACTCTTGCACTCACAAAACACGAGCCTCATCAATCAAAAGAAGAAGCAAGAAATGGATCTGCTTCAACTTCAGAATGAAATGGAGGAGCTGGTGCAAGAGAACCGCAATGCAGAAGAGAAAGCAAAGAAAGCCATCACAGATGCAGCTATGATGGCTGAGGAGCTGAAGAAGGAACAAGACACGAGCGCACACCTTGAAAGGATGAAAAGGAACATGGAACAGACCATTAAGGACCTACAGCACCGTCTGGACGAGGCAGAGCAAGTGGCGATGAAAGGTGGGAAAAAGCAGCTCCAGAAAATGGAAGCTCGGATCCGTGATCTTGAGAATGAACTGGAAGCGGAGCAAAAAAGAGGTTCGGAGTCCATTAAAGGTGTGCGCAAGTTTGAGCGCCGCATAAAGGAGCTTACTTATCAGACAGAGGAGGATCGCAAGAACTTGGCAAGAATACAGGACTTGGTGGACAAGCTGCAGTTGAAGGTAAAATCCTACAAACGTTCTGCTGAAGAGGCCGAGGAACAGGCCAACGCCCACATGGCCAAATTACGAAAATTACAGCATGAGCTGGAAGAGGCAGAGGAGCGTGCCGACATCGCGGAGTCTCAAGTAAACAAGCTGCGTGCTAAAACTAGAGATGGTGTGCCTGGAAAGAAATCACAGGCAGAGTAAAGCCCAAAGTAGTTCAAAGCTTCCACACATTTGTTTGTTTATTGATTTAAAGATTAACACGACTATAAACACACCTTATTTTACAATTGCACGATGGAATTCCTATAAAACGTTAATATACACAATACGACAGCACAAGCCAAACCTCAACAGACAACACGTGGATTTAATTGACACAATGCCATATTTTCAGATGCAAAAAATGGTGTTTAATTATCATTCAAGAATGATAGTTTTTGCTTAGAATTTGAAATGCACTTTCATGTTGAAAAAAATAAATTAAATAAATTTAAATATAAATGTCTCATTATTGATATTGCATTGCTGTCCTTCCAAACTCACTTTCCTTATCGGACCTATCCTGGAATAAAAAATAAAAATGATAAATGATTATTGAAATAATGGGATTTGTGGCTACATGTTCATATACATCAGGGGTCGGAACCTTTTTTCACTAAGGAGTCAATTTTTACATTTTAGGTTGATGCGTTTTTTCAAAAGTGCCAGACCACAAAATACAATGTTTATATTGCCCATAGACTACTCAAAAACTAACAAATATGCAAATATTAACAGGTAACATGTTGCAATATGGAATTGAGTACACGTGTTTGTGTGGGACTCCTTAAAATTACTTTTAATTACCATGAAATATTTGACTTCCCTTTTGGGCGATATGTAAAAAACATTTTAATGATAAATCGCATTTAAAATATCAATATTCGATTTTTTGGTCAATCCCAAAGTACGGTGAATATTTTTGCTTTATTGATTTTGCTTTAAAATTTGTATTAATTTATCGAAACACGAAAAACTTGAACAAAAGTAATTTCTAAATTTCAAATTGCACTTTAAACTAAACGAAAAAGCAATACAAATAACGAAGTGATGAAAAAAATTGTATATAAAACCACCTCCCTAAATCCAAACATTTACCGCCTCCAACGGCTCCATTTGCCATCGTGCAAGTATCAGTATGGAAACTACTAGCATACAACTTAAGAACTAAAGACAATTATAAATGTAAAGATAATTATAATCATCATCATAAAAGGAGGAGGAGCTAGAACACGCGTGTGATCTTATCGAATGTGTTTGAATTCCATTTTGGTCATAAAGTAAAAAATAGAACTCAATTTTAGGTTCAAGGTGAACGTGTCTCATATTACTTTATGGTTTAATCACTTTCGTCTTTGTTTATTTAACATAAAGATACCTGTATATATTACTGAACCTGCAGAGTTGCGTTCACTATGTGTAAGAGCGAGCATTTCTGGTCATTTGTCACTCCGAGACACCTGTTGCAGGTAGATGAGCAAAATGACTTGTGCGTGAAATGCCTTTGGAGAGGAGTTCGAACTGGATTGAGCCTCGACGCATTTTGCGGGTGCTATATCACACCCTGGGTGCACATAAAATATTACATAATTTATCATAAAATTACATTATTTATTCATAAAATTGCTCGTTGAAAATCCTCTTAACAGCGATGATCAATAGTTATTGGGAAACGAGTCCCAGAACTCTATGAATGTCCGTGTGTTGGAGAAGCGCTTTCATTGCACTGCACGCACGCACATCAAATCAGACGCACATCGGCGGCTTTTCTTTCATCTGTTCTTCAAAATATAATCACACTTCGTCAAATGCGCATCTTTGGGTCGAATTTCTTGTTATATATCTCTCAAATAAGTTTTCAGGTTGCCTTCTACAGTGGCTGGTACACCAGCAAAATACCCGGCATTCGGCAGGTGTTCATTCCAAACCTTGTTCACCAGGAGTAGGCTGTAAAATTCGGGAGAAAGGAAACCAAAACAGTGTCATTGACTTCAAGCTTTGCAATCGCACTCACAATTTCTGTTGGAAAAGTCTCTCTAGAATGTTTTAAACGATCATGTGTTGGCGAGAGACTCGGCGAGCCACTTGATTTTTAAACATGCGAGTCATCGGTTCCCGATCCGTGATATACAATAAACTTACAAATGTTTATTAAAAGTTGCAACTTTAACTGTGAACATTAAAATAAAATAAAAAGTTCATTTATACCATATAAAAATGCAACTAATAAAAAAAATGTATTTGACCCACATTTGAAATATACCATACGTTATGCAATGTTATGTAATGTGCATTCATGAGGTTAAATGTTGAAAAAAAAGAGAAAACACGAGTCATTTATTGTTTTATCCCATTTATTTTTTACATTTCATTTCGTCTGACCAAAAGCAATTTATAAATTGGTTGAGGCCAACTACATTTCGAATGGGAGCAATGCTGAACTAAGACTTTTCTTACAAAAATAGGACAGCAGTTAATCTCCATATTGTCTCTTCAGCAGCAATAACAAACTTGAAAAATAACCAAATCTAAAGCTATTAAAACGAAAATTCACTTCAGTACTATTAAAACCCATTGAACTCTTGACCTCACTCATATCACACAGAAAGTACTTCGTTCTCAAAGCAGCGGTCTACAGTAAACTTCCCTTTTGAACCAAATACTAGCTCTAATACAACATACACATAATCACACTCTGAGAAACCGTATTTGTAACAAGCTTCCTTTCATTTTTACATTCAGAACGCTCAATTGCAACTCACCTACGGACACATCTGTATATGTGGAGAACGTTCAAGCTTTGATATATACAAACATAACATATTTATTGATCTTACATCATAACAGATAACCCACATGCTTCAGACAAGCAAAAGACGGGACTTAACATGAACAGAGTATGTCATTGTGTATCATTGTCACAGTGTAACCCGATTGTAACAAGTTACAGTAAACATGCAACTGTTGCCAGACGGACGAGGCGAGAACTCAAAGTTCAGACCGAGGGATCAGAAGTTGGTGGGTACGACAAAAACCCCTTTGGGGACGACAGGAAACAGTATAAGTTGAGCTAAATGGGTTCAAACCGAAATCTTGAGAGTTGGCAAGCATGATCTGGTGCCTACGATACTCTACGGAGATACACGAGCGGAGATGAACCGAACCGCGGGCGAAGGTATCGATAACCTTTCGTCTCGGCCATTTCACCAGTCTGAGAGCGGCGCATGCTAAAATGAGATTTCCCCTCCTCAGAATACGATAAAAGCACTTTAATAACGACGGCTACGTTCGGCGGTGCCCGGCGAGATCGACGGAGCGGACGTAGCTTTTGCGATTGACCTTAGTCGTGGTAGACGACCTATTGAATTTAATCATTGAGTTCACACGAGGAAACCCAGACTGAAACGGGCAAAAGGGGTTGGTCCAATTTGTCGTACCGTTGCGTACCTTGGAGGTGACGAACCGTTGAGAATACATCACTCCAAAAAATACGAATGGACCAAAATTTAAGCCGGTATCGGTGTTTTGGAACCAGTTTATGCTAGTCAACCAGCTAATGACTAGATTTGACCAGCTATAAACCATCTATTATGCCCACAGTGTCAACTGGATTCGTCTTGTTTCTATTCATGTCAAATTAAACATGCTAACAAAGGTTTAGCGGCTTGCAAGAAAGCGGGTGTGTTTAGTTGAGACACTGATTTGCATTTAGCGATATACTTGCTCTGCCAAGTAAAAACAAAAGTAGCCTTAGCCGCTAACAGCTGTCGAGCAGTCAACGTCTTACTTTCAATGGTCAGACGCACACGTTTAACTGTTCTTGTAAGGCAGAAAAAGGGAACACGTTCGTTTGTTTGTTAAATATTATAGAATATAAAAATATATTTACATATGCAATTCACAAAGCTCAAGTTATCGTACATGTTAACAGAGAGAAAGATTGTGCAACTCCGTTTACAGTGGGCAGATGGCGCACTGCGCTGCAACAGGTCAGCCATATTGGGAAGTGCTACGAACTAGTTCCGTCCAACCA
>JAVLUX010000022.1:1405000-1432500 GCA_032164185.1 Moxostoma hubbsi
TTGGTTACCCCACGTGACTCTACCCTCCCTAGCAACTGGGCCAATTTGGTTACCCCATGTGACTCTACCCTCCCTAGCAACCGGGCCAAATTGGTTACCCCACGTGACTCTACCCTCCCTAGCAACCGGGCCAATTGGGTTACCCCACGTGACTCTACCCTCCCTAGCAACCGGGCCAATTTGGTTACCCCATGTGACTCTACCCTCCCTAGCAACCGGGCCAATTTGGTTACCCCACGTGACTCTACCCTCCCTAGCTACCGGGCCAATTTGGTTATCCCACGTGACTCTACCCTCCCTAGCAACCGGGCCAATTTGGTTACCCCACGTGACTCTACCCTCCCTAGCTACCGGCCCAATTTGGTTACCCCACGTGACTCTACCCTCCCTAGCAACCGGGCCAATTTGGGTACCCCACGTGACTCTACCCTCCCTAGCAACCGGGCCAATTTGGTCTCAAGGAGACCTGACTGGAGTCACTCAGCACGCCCTGGATTCAAACTCACAACTCCAGGTGTGATAGTCAGCATCAATACTCGCTGAGACACCCAATTATGATTTTTCTCCTAATGTTCTCAAAAGAAGAGATGTTACTTCATCAGACTGTAAATGCACAGTCAAGTCGAGTGCAATGTTCTTTAATTGTATACGGCACTTCTGCAAATGTACTGTGCCAGCTGGGTATTCCATGCACACACACTTCAGAAACAGCAAGAGTTGTTTATAGTTATAGCTGATTGCTATTCCAAACACATATGAACATGAGAACTGAATTCTTAGACAATTAGCCATTTATTTTCCATCTGGAGCGACACGTCAGCCCTCGGTGATCTTTGATGCTCATGTACGCCACGAGTCACATGAGGTTGAGTTTGTCAGTATTTCACAGGGTATCAGATGACAGGGGTGACGTACTGCATCATGTCAAGGACGACAGATCCACATGGCCGACCCCGGCTCACAGGGTGGGCTGCCAAGAGAAGGCATTGGCACATGCTGACCAATGAAAACATGGTTTTGAAAGGTAAGTGAGGGGCAGTCAGGTGATCACTGGCTTGAATAACCGTGGAGTCGGGCCAAGGGTTGATTGGTGACGACAGTGATGTTGTGTAAATGTGGCAAAAATAAATACGCAAAGAGTTCATTTGAGTTCAGAAGACATTTGTTTGCCACACGATCTGATTTATTTTATTTATTTATTTTATTCAAATGAGGTTGCCCACAGAGATAAAAATGAGAAATATTTATAAATCTATAGTTTCAAACACATAATAAAGAAATTACATTTTGGTGTCCATATTGGTTTCACTTATATTTGCAATATATTTATTGCTTTTTATAAAATATATATATTAATAAAAATGCAATATTTATATATTAATTTGCTTATTAAATGCTATAAATATTTTTATTTTAAAATGTCATGTGGTGTAACCAAGTTAAAGCTTTGAGAGAGAGAGACAGACAGACAGACAGAGATAGATAGACAGAGAGACAGACATACAGACAGATAGACAGACAATGAGACAGACAGACAGACAGTGAGAGAGACAGACAATGAGAAAGTCAGACAGACAGACAGAGAGAGAGAGACAGACAAACAGTCAGACAGACAGACAATGAGAAAATCAGACAGACAGACAGAGAGAGAGACAGACAAACAGTCAGACAGACAATGGGAAAGTCAGACAGACAGAGACAGACAGACAGACAGACAGTCAGACAGACAGACAATGAGAAAGTCAGACAGACAGACAGTGAGAGAGACAGACAAACAGTCAGACAGACAGACAATGAGAAAGTCAGACAGACAGAGACAGACAGTGAGAGAGACAGACAGTCAGAAAGACAGAGATAGAATTGAATTGAATTTGAAAACGAATTGATATACAGACAGACAGACAGATAGTCAGACAGAGAGAGAGAGACAGACAGACAGAGATGGATAGATAGACAAACAGACAGACAGAAAGACAGTGAGAGAGACAGAGATAGACAGACAGTGAGACAGACAGCGATAGATAGATAGATAGATAGATAGATAGACAGAGAGAGACAGTCAGACAGACAGACAATGAGACAGACAGACAGTGAGAGAGACAGACAAACAGTCAGACAGACAATGAGAAAGACAGACAGACAGACAGAGAGAGAGAGAGACAGAAAGAGAGAGAGTCAGACAGACAGAGAGACAGACAGAAAGACAGAGAGAGAGAGACAGACAGAGAGACAGACAGAAAGACAGACAGACAGTGAGAGAGACAGAAAGACAGAGATAGATATAGACAGAGAGATAGACAGTGAGACAGACAGAGAGACAGATAGACAGACAGAGAGACAGACAGACAGACAGTGAGAGAGACAGACAGTGAGAGATAGATATAGACAGACAGATAGACAGTGAGACAGACAGTGAGACAGACAGACATACTGGACAGACAGACAGACAGTGTATTATTTATTATAATAAACATTATTTTTCATGTATGTTCTTAAGACAACAGAATGTTTGGAAAACTGTACTGATACTTTTATAATGTTTACTTCGTCGGCACCATGAACTGCTGCTGCATGGGACAAAAGCTGATTAAAGATTCCTCAGAATTCTCCTCGTGTTCCACAGCAGAAGGAAAGTCATCCGGGTTTGTGAAAACACGAGTGCAAGTAAATAATAATTTTTGTGTCAACTATCCCTTTAACGCCAGACTGGCTCGTCTCATTTGACATGATGTCCATATTGACACCTGTGCTCCAACATTTATAAAGCACTTTGTCTTCAAGTCAGTAACATGAAACTTAAGCCGGCTCGCAGGCGCAGCCCCCAGCACCGCTGGCTGTGATTGGCTCCCGCATGGGCGTGTGGATGCTTGGACACGCTCAGACAGTTGCGGCTATTCTGAGCTTTTCCTGGTAACGCATTTCACAGCGGCTCAAGCTTGTCAGTTATTTGCACAAGAGAATAGGATGACTTCAAGAAGGTTTGTAGGTTAGCTGTTTATACATTTAAGGTGAAATGTGTCATTGAAATGTGTCTCAGATTGATATGCACGAAGTCATTCTTAAATAAATGTCCCTGAAGCACTGAGGTGAGCAACACATTGCTCTTTTTGTTTGAGTGGTCAGCCTGACACGGCAACACTGGCATGAGTTTTGGGGGCGGGGCTATCTGTTTGTTTGGCCAATGGTAGAAGGGGGAGTATTCAGCTTGTGGTTTAGTAACAGTCTTGAATATTTGGTTACATACTTGCTGGTTACATTAATATGACGATATACTGTATATCGTGGCGATCAAGTGTCAGAGGTTATGCCATGTCATGTATATGTCATGTTTGCAGCGTGTGCTTATCTATCAGTGTGCACGCTTCACGTGAGACTTCGAGACTCTAAGAAACGTTATGTATTAAATGCATCTTGTGGTCGGCGTTTCATAGGCGCTTAATATGCTTCTCGTCAGAAGAGCACATCTGTGTTTCATGTGAGCGTCATGTGCACTATCTCTGGAGCACGCAAGTGCGCACGAGTCCTGCAGGATTCCTGATATTTACAGGAGAGCGCAGGGTGGGATCACGCACGCTACTTAATCCTTTTTGACCCAGGAAAAACCCTGAAACAACATCTCCACAGAACGGGACGTCCCCAAACAGGTGCGACATCTGTGGGTTCTCAAAAGCCGACACAGAGCAGAAAAATACAATATTCAAACTGTGTTGCACTACGACAATCACTCTCAATATAAGCAATTTATTATATCTAAAATAAAGCACATAAAAGAATAATATGAAAGCCAAAAGATGCGCTCCGCATTAACTTGGCTATATATATATTTATTTATTTATTTTGCAAGTGTTTATATTTATTTTCTGCAAGATATGTATATATAATTTTGGTCATTTTCTGCAAGAAGTGTTTCTTTTCGTTGCATTATTTATTTAATTTTTTTTACTTATTTATTAATTCTCGATGTTGTATTGCTTTGGGAAGATCTTGAGGAAAGTTTATAATAACAATAATAATACTGGTTAACAGCATCTCAAACTGAAATGTGGCATAATGTGATATTTTGCATTATGGTAAGAATGATTTATAAAGAAGTCGTTTTGTTTTTTGTACTTTTGACTATTGTCAAGCTCCAAATAAAGAGAAAGTTACAGTTGAAGTCAGAAGTTTACATACATTTAGGTTGAAGTCATTAAAACTCTTTTTTTAAACACTACATATATTTAATATTAGCAAACTATAGTTTTGGAAAGTCGTTTAGGACATCTACTTTGTGCATGACACGAGTAATTTTTCCAACGATTTCTTACAGACCGATTGTGTCACTTTCAATTGACTATAAAACAATTCCAGTGGGTCAGAAGTTTACATACACTAAGTTAACTGTGCCTTTAAGCAGCTTGGAAAATTCCAGAAAATGATGTCAAGCCTTTACACAATTCGCCGATTAGCTTCTGATAGTTGGTGTACTGAATTGGAACCTGTGGATGTATTTTAAGGCCTACCTTCAAACTCAGTGTCTCTTTGCTTGACATCATGGGAAAATCTAAAGAAATCAGACAAGACCTCAGAAAACAATGGTGGACCTCCACAAGTCTGGATCATCCTTGGGAGCAATTTCCAAACGCCTGAAGGTGCCACGTTCATCTGTACAAACAATAGTACACAAGTATAAACACCATGTGACCACACAGTCATCATACCGCTCAGGAAGGAGACGCCACCATGTGACCATACAGCCATCATACCGCTCAGGAAGGAGACGCCATCATGTGACCACACAGTCATCACACCGCTCAGGAAGGAGACGCCATCATGTGACCACACAGTCATCACACCGCTCAGGAAGGAGATGCCATCATGCCGCTCAGGAAGGAGACGCCATCATGTGACCACACAGTCATCATGCCTCTCAGGAAGGAGACGCCATCATGTGACCACACAGTCATCATGCCGCTCAGGAAGGAGACGCCATCATGTGACCACACAGTCATCATACCGCTCAGGACGGAGACGCCATCATGTGACCACACAGTCATCATACCGCTCAGGAAGGAGACGCCATCATGTGACCACACAGTCATCATACCGCTCAGGAAGGAGACGCCATCATGTGACCACACAGTCATCATACCGCTCAGGAAGGAGACGCCATCATGTGACCACACAGTCATCATACCGCTCAGGAAGGAGACGCCATCATGTGACCACACGGTCATCATACCGCTCAGGAAGGAGACGCCATCATGTGACCACACAGACATCATACCGCTCAGGAAGGAGACGCCATCATGTGACCACACAGTCATCACACCGCTCAGGAAGGAGACGCCATCATGTGACCACACAGTCATCACACCGCTCAGGAAGGAGACGCCATCATGTGACCACACAGTCATCACACCGCTCAGGAAGGAGACGCCATCATGTGACCACACAGTCATCATACCGCTCAGGAAGGAGACGCCATCATGTGACACACAGCCATCATACCGCTCAGGAAGGAGACGCCATCATGTGACCACACAGTCATCATACCGCTCAGGAAGGAGACGCCATCATGTGAACACAGTCATCATACCGCTCAGGAAGGAGACGCTATCATGTGACCACACAGCCATCATACCGCTCAGGAAGGAGACGCCATCATGTGACCACACAGTCATCATACCGCTCAGGAAGGAGACGCCATCATGTGACCACACAGTCATCATACCGCTCAGGAAGGAGATGCAATCATGTGACCACACAGTCATCATACCGCTCAGGAAGGAGATGCAATCATGTGACCACACGGCCATCACACCGCTCAGGAAGGAGATGCCATCATGTGACCACACGGCCATCACACCGCTCAGGAAGGAGACGCCATCATGTGACCACACAGTCATCATACCGCTCAGGAAGGAGACGCATTCGGTCTCCTAGAGATGAACGTAGTTTGTGTGAAAAGTGCAAATCAATCCCAGAACAACAGCAAAGGACCTTGTGAAGATGCTGGAGGAAACAGGTGGACGAGTATCTAGATCCACAGCAAAACGAGTCCTATATGGACATAACCTGCTGCTCCAAAACCACCATAAACAAGCCAGACTACAGTTTGCAAGTGCACATGGGGACAAAGATCTTTTTGGAGAAATGTCCTCTGGTCTGATGAAACAAAATGTAACTGTTCGTTCTGTACAGTTCTAAGACAATCTAGAAAATCTGCAATTTTGCGATGACAACAATCATATTGAGAACCAGTACAAATATTGAAAAGATCACATACACCATGTGTTATATATCGTTCGAACGGTCTTAATTAGAAGAATCCAACAAGCAAATTAGTTTCTCTCAGAGACCAAACAACAGAGTGTATTAGAGTATTATAAGGTGCCCATGTGATTATTTTTCATTATTTGGAACGTATTTGATATAAGTTTGAGTATTTTCATATTTTTTAAGAAGCTTGCATTAATGGTTTCAGTTATTCTGTTTTAATGTTGAATAAAACACCTGAATATTTGCTTGGACAGGTTTTTGGACCCTTAGAGTAAAGAAAGGCCACCAGCGTTCCCAAACACTGAAACTTCTGATTCCTTGGTAGGATCAACACAAAATCTTTGCCAGATACACTTGACATATTGGGGAACAACACAAAAGTTCTTAAATTTTTCCCCTAGGATATATATATATATATATTGTCTAAAAAAAATTTTTTTTTTAAATTATACTTTTGGAAAATCTTTTTGGTGAGTTTTCTCAGCAGTCTCCAAATCTAAAAAAAAATCTCAGAATTATTCCAAATCTATTTCTTTTTCATATTTTTACATATATATCAATATATCCATGCAATTAAACCCACTTACTTTTGCCTTAAAAGTGCACTTCATCCCGTCGGTCTCTGGAGTACTTGTGTTTTTGGAGTCTATACTGACACCTATCGTCCTGGATACTGATTGCTGCCGCTTTACACCAAAAAAATGGTGTAATTTGTTTTGTTACTTTTAGCCTGTTTTTATCCGTCTCTTAATACATGCATCACTACGATGGGCATTGTTGTATTCCATCCAAATGACTTTTAGTGCGTTGTTGCATGCTGGACCGTGACTGTGACCGTGCAGCCGCGGCTCACGAGCTCGCAAACCGGCTAAACACCGTCGTGTGCTCACGCTTGGCGTTTGATGCAGCAGATTGTTTCATGACCCCAGCAGGGATCTCTTATTTGGACATTTGATCTTTGCACTTGCACTCATTCTGATTGGACAGTCTGGTGTATCACACTCCTGTTTATCAATCCCATACGTCACTCGGGACAATACTGCTGACGTGTGCTCTGATGTTGTTTGTAGTACGTTTACTGTGTTTGATGTTTTATTGTTTGGTTTGCATGAACGTTTATGTCAAAGCATTGGCATATAGCGCTACATAACGTAAACATCTGATCATTATTACCATTATTAGTGCTAGTAAAGCTTCATCGCTCACATCATTTTCAACATATTCCTAAAAGATGCGATCCATGTCAGATTTAATGTGTCAAAAAAAAAAAATCAATTAATAAGCAAACACTTAGTGCACCTTTTAAGTTGAGCATTTACTTCCTGTTGCACTTTAGAAGGTTTAGAAACAAAGAAGTAAAAGACTTCAGCTCTTAGAGCTTTTATCAGCGCTTTACCGCAGGAGTTTTCAGATACAACTAGTAAATGTCAACTCAGTTCAAAGCTGAACAAAGAAAAATGTCCTGCGTCACCAGACCACATTGTTTGCCCTCGGAAAGCTCACCACCATGACACAAGGGTGTTGGATGACATTGCTAAGGTGTTATTCACAGGCGCATGTGAAAAGAGTCTCTGTGATTTCTGTTGTCTATATATGAATGGAGTTCCTCTGTCAATGTAAGTCTATGGGGTTCTTTCAGGTGTAAATGGTAAGTGTGATCTGTTAGTAAATATCATCACACCTCTCCTCCACATGATCTGATGTATCATCCATCACACTGAACATTTACACAGAAAAATATCAATTCTTTAATAAGTATTTGTGTCTTGTTCTCCAGTACAAACAAGGAAAATGGCACAAGATATTTTGCCTTGTTTTCTGTGAAATCTAAATTTAGTGAGTTTTATGTTTACAACAGGAACGCACGATTTGCCTATTGGGTAAGAAACAAATATTTTAAAATGTAAAACAAGCTGATTTTTCATATTATAACATATTTCATATTTCAAAAATACTAATTGAGACAATGTTTATTTATTCGCAGTGTAATACGGTAAAACGGGACTAAAGACACATTTGATTCGATTTTCTCCAAAACACAAAATAGCATCAAAAACTCCCAAATCACACTGCTAAATATTCCTGATGCATGAGATCACTGCGTATAAGATCAAAAGTTTGATTTTGTAGCTATTTGAAATATTTCAAATTTTTAAAATCTTTAAATATTTCTATAATCTGGAAATAATCACATTTATTTTGAGACAATACACTTATTTATCATTTTCAGTTTGTTTTTTTAAGGTGATTAAATCAAACATGTTTCAATAACTGTCCCATAAGTGATAGGGTAGTATTTGGGGTAAAAAGCCCCCACAATAAAACAGTTTTTCTTCAGTGGGGTGAATATGTCTGTATGACGATCAGATATATGGGCTCAAACTGACTCATCCAATCACAATGGAGGTTCATTTGAAATATGAAATGTGTTTGAAATGAACAGGAAATGGTTGTCATCTTAATTTGTTACTCAAAAAAGCATCCAGATGTCTCAAAATAACTTGCATTAGTTTGTGCGCTTTAACTTTTGCTCCGGTATCCACATGACATCACCACACTTTAAGATTCGACTTTATTGTCATTGTGCAGAGTACAGGTTGCAACAACCTTTTGTTATTATTTCTTTTCACACAAATCACGTTGCTCCATCAATATTCAAATAAATAAATACACACACATTTTTGTATTACAATTTTTAATTATTATTAATTATGTTGCTCCATCAATATTCAATTAAAAAAATTAATTATCTATATCTATATATACACACACACATTTTTTTTATTATTATTTTTTAATATTATTATTAATTATGCTGCTCCATCAATATTCAATAAAAATTATATATATATTTTATTATTATTTTTATTATAATTAATATTTATTATTAGTATTATTATTTATGTTGATCCATCAATATTCAATTTTTTTTTCAGGTATATATATATATATATATATATATATACACACACACACACATACATATACACACACACACACATTTATTATTATTATATTAGTATTATTAATTATGTTGCTCCATCAATATTCAATAAAAAATACAAGAATATATATATATATATAATTCACATATATTTTTATTATTATTTTTATTATACTTTTTAATTATTACTATTATTATAAATCATGTTGCTCCATCAATATTCAATTAAATATTTTATATATATATATATATATATACACACACACACACACACACACACACACACATTATTATTATTCTTTTTTTTATATTATTATTATTATTATTATTATTAATTATGCTGCTCCATCAATATTCAATAAAAATTTTTTAAATAAATTATATATATATATATATATATATATATATATATACACACACACACACACATACACACACTCATTTTATTATAATTTGTAATATCATTTTTAATTATTATGTTGCAATATACAATTTTTTTTGTTAAAAAAAAAATTGAAACATTGTGTAACCATGAAAAAAGCTCCATTTCTGAAGGGGTGTCTTTAGCCCCGTCGTGCGCTACTGGCTGATTTAAATCAATATAATGTGAGCAATAGTGATGATGACTTCAGTTATCAACTGTTAAAACTACATTACATTTAAAAGACATGAAAGTGTCCTTTTAAAACAGCACAATGGAGTTTTGCCTCAAACTCATTCGCCCTCCACCACAGAAGAATGTTGATACTGTAACCAACCAAATCAGTCACAATGTAACATCTAATGTTGCGTCACAATGCAACACTGTAACACTGTAACACTTCCATTCCAAGCAGTGCTTTCCATTCTGGGGTCATTATGATGTTTATCACACTCTGTTGTCTACTTTTAAGGACTTCCAAACTGCATGAACATGTTTAGAGGCAACAGTTCCAGCTCCAGGAAACACCTTAAATAAGTCCAACAAATAAATGGCAGCATTATTTCAACACCATTCAAAACAGTCGATCTCGATTTATTCTGATTTATCCATTGAATAAGAGGGTGAAGACACCAATCTATTGTCCCATGTGCTCTGTGACACCATGCGACGTGGCTGTTCCTCCACTACAAATAATTCAACATTCAACATGACCTGAAACAAAACCCCTCACACACATGCACGAGCATTACACAGAAACCTGCACGATTACAGTCCATTACTCTGCTATAAACCAATGCTCGTTAAGCGTAACTAAGCCCTAATCTTACTGACACCCCGCAGACAGGAATTCAATGTCCTGTTCGAGACTGTAGAAATGAACGTACCTCCTATGCAGCCAGCAAGGAAGTCCATCACTCAAACTGACTCCCAACAGTCTCAACTTTCGCTTCAAATGCTGGTTAAAATGGCTTTGGGACCGATAACTCGATTTCGGATCTTGTTTATTTCTTCAGGCCTGTCCCGCGCTGAATTGCAGCAGTCTTCGGGTTATTATAATGCATTCAAAGCACGCGCACTGTGTAAGTCACTAATCGGGTTGTAGTGGAAAATTTCACCTCTTAGGTCGACTACCACCCACTGGGTTTACTGTCTATTTGTGTCCCGGGCCCTGGATGGATAGCTGTCGGTGGGGAGGTGTGTGAGCGTGCGGCCAATCGCGACGCGCAGATTTAAGGAGGCTTCTCGGGGCAGCGTTGGCGTCAGATGCGATTTTTCCGGGTTTCCATTTTTACCAATTCCACTATGGCGAAGGCGTGTTGTCATGCCGGGTCTTCTCCATTGGATGGTTGCCGACGAACGTCATCGCGATTGTCGCATGACGTCGACCCTGCGTCATAAATATTCATGAGCCTCGCCTTCGCCGTAGTAGGACTGGCGTCGAGGAGCCTGATTCGTTTGAATTAATCGACTCGCTCGGAAAGTTCGATTCAATGATTCGAACTCTTAAAGGGACAGTTCACCCAAAAATGTAATTCTCGCATTGTTACCTCAGCCTCATGCTACCGCAGATGTGTATGACTTACTTTCTTCTGCAGAACACAAAGGAAGATTTTTAGAAGAATATTTCACTTCTGTAGGTTCATACAATGCAAGTGAATGGTGACCACATCTTTAAAACACATAAAGGCAGCATAAAAGTAAACCATATGACTCCACTGGTTTAATCAGTGTCTTCAGTAGCAATCCAATCGGTTTTGGGGAAAAAAAAGACCAAACCATAAGTTTGTGTTCATACTTGGTTGGTTCTTACTCAGTATGGTTCTTTCCAGAAAAATAACCTTTTCTGGAGGGCCTCCAGTTCCATGGGGGGGGGCCTCCAGTTCCATTGGGGGTGGGGGGGGGGGGACCCCCAAGACCCCCAAGACCCCCGTAATACACACCATGGCCATATGGATTACTTTTATGCTGTCTTTATGTGCTTTTTGGAGCTTCAAAGTTCTGGTCACCATTTACTTGCATTGAATGGACTTACAAAGCTGAACTATATTCTCCTAAAAATCTTAATTTGTGTTCTGCAGAAGAAAGAATGTCATACATATCTGGGAACGGCATGAGGGTGAGCAAATGCTGAATTTTAATTTTGCGTGAACTATCCCTTTAACTTCCCATTTTTTTGCTATTGAATATTGGTTTAAATGCAGCTGTCATGTGATCTCTATATTAATAAATTGGGACCTTTGGCACCTATTGGAAGTATTTAATGCAAATTAATGTATTTTATTTTCACTCTGGCATCTATATGAGACGCTGGTTAGGATTTTGTCACGTCATTTTTATCAATCAAATGCATATAAGCAGCGACTTTCCAAACGCTTTGCGAATCGGTTCATCTGAATCATTTAAAGAAAGAATCGACTCCCAGGAACAATTCGTTAGCGAGTCGAACTTCACTGTCGGATGCGTAATTTCTCTAACGTGTTGCATCAGCGTGTTTCGTGCTTTGAACATGATTCATGTGTCGTGAAGGTTTGGTGCAATGCATATGAGTGAATTCAGTCGCGTCAAATTAACGTTTATTAATATAATGCACAACAATACATGCATGCGCTCACTGAAGTGAAAGGATGAAATGCACATCGCGTACTATGCATGCATGCATTCATGACGTTAATGTTGCCTTAAATAACCGTATGCTCAAACTAGACAGACAGTGCAGCTGTCAACTGAACCACGTGACAAGAGGGTTACAAAACAACAAACGTTTGCGCCAATCAAAAGCGCATGCGTGCGACCGTGAACTTGAACATGAGTGTTGTAAAGATGTACAACACAAGTCCTCTTAGCTATAGTTAATGATCCAAAACAACAATAATGGATAACTTACCAAAGCAGGACGGATGATGCACTTTGCCGACTTCCTTGCAGGATCTATTGGAGGTATTTTAAAATCTGTTATTGCTGAAATATTTAATTTAATGTATAATGCACTTGAAGCATGCACTGTTCAGTCTCTATATTTCTATAGTGTGTTGTATAGGTACATTAGGTACAGTGTTAATGCTCTGGGCTATTGTGATAGCTCATAATAGCATTGAATAGGTAAAGCAAGGACAGTCAGTTCTTCATGTGCCACTGATGCTGTAATGCCTTTAAAGAATTCTAGACAATCCAGATTGATTTGCTGTTGTTTTACAGGAGCTTGTGGAGTGGCGGTCGGTTATCCACTGGATACTGTAAAAGTAACTGATTTGAATGAGCGCTTGGACGCTTCGTTTGTCATTTCACACTGAAATACTGTATTTTGTCTTGTATTAATGTTGTGCACTTGATGTCTGCACAGGTCAGAATCCAGACTCAAAAACAGTTCACTGGAATCTGGCAGTGTGTCGTAACAACCATCAAAAGAGAAGGGGTGAGACATTTTAAGTTTGGTAAGATAGTTATGGATGAATCTCGCAAAAACGGTTACGATCATATTTCAGCATAAAATCAAATTATGTTTTGAGTTGTGACATGCAGGGCCGTTTCTGAGCAACTCATATTTAAATTTAATATTGGAACATTTTAACTACACAAAATGCACAAAAAATAAGAAAGAAATGTACAACTAATAACTATACAATTAACAATGTAGCACCTGCCACATGCAACCGATAGCAGCTGGTGTGCATTGCTCAGCAGAATTTCTCCCTTCCCTCTCCGGCCACAAGGGGGCCCCCTATTACTGTCTAATTGAGCCATTATAGACCATTTCAAAAATGTCAATGAAAACAAACAAAATGGAACGGTCCAAACTTATTTCTGGATCCTATCAACAAAGTCTCTTTTTGGGGGGTTCTGGGTATCTCAGCGAGTATTGACGCTGACTACCACACCTGGAGTTGCGGGTTCAAATCCAGGGCGTGCTGAGTGAGTCAGGTCTCCTAAGCAACCAAATTGTCCCGAATTATTGACGAATTCTAGTCTGAAAGTTTAAACTAGTTTTGCTAAATTCAGTTTGACGGTATACATACATTACCATAATGCAATAGAGAGCAACTTAAAGCTGATTAAAGGCATTTTTGTGGGTTTGTTTACATTTGAATTTTTTTAAATTGGAGTTTGAATAGATGAACATTCCGTCAATGTAAATCTATGGGATTATCAATGTAAATAAATCTATGGGATTATCAATGTAAATCTATGAGATTATAAATGTAAATCTATGGGATTATCAATGTAAATCTATGGGATTATCAATGTAAATAAATCTATGGGATCATCAATGTAAATCTATGGGATTATCAATGTAAATAAATCTATGGGATTATCAATGTAAATCTATGGGATTATCAATGTAAATAAATCTATGGGATCATCAATGTAAATCTATGGGATTATCAATGTAAATAAATCTATGGGATTATCAATGTAAATCTATGGGATTATAAATGTAAATCTATGGGATTATCAATGTAAATCTATGAGATTATTAATGTAAATCTATGGGATCATCAATGTAAATCTATGGGATTATCAATGTAAATCTATGGGATTATCAATGTAAATAAATTTATGGGATTATCAATGTAAATCTATGGGATTATCAATGTAAATAAATCTATGGGATTATCAATGTAAATCTATGGGATTATCAATGTAAATAAATCTATGGGATTATCAATGTAAATCTATGGGATTATCAATGTAAATCTATGAGATTATCAATGTAAATTTATGGGATCATCAATGTAAATCTATGAGATTATAAATGTAAATCTATGGGATTATCAATGTAAATAAATCTATGGGATTATCAATGTAAATCTTTGGGATTATCAATGTAAATCTATGGGATAATCAATGTAAATCTATGGGATTATCAATGTAAATCTATGGGATTTTTCCTATTTTTGATGGTCTGCTTTGAGAAAACTGTCATTCCGATCTGTTACAAACGTCATAGCAACCCGAGTCAGAACAATTTGAAGGTCTGTGCCAATTTTAGTGGATGTAGCTTGAAAGCCGTAGGAGGAGTTACTCAGAAATGCAGAATAGCAGTATGTTGGATTGTCAAATCAACAAAATAACGTAAATGTTTTTACCGCTACTTACAGATCCAGCGGGCTCTCTCTCATGTGTCCTTCAGTTCATTTCTCTTCCTGTGTTGTTGTTCTCCAGCTCCATGGCTTCTTTAAAGGGATGGCCTTGCCGGTCACCACTATATCCATGACTTCTTCTGTGGTGTTCGGCACGTACAGGAACTGTCTGCAGTGCTTCAGTCAGATCCACGGGACTGGAGCGCCAAACACAAAGCTTGATATTTTCCTGGCTGGACTGGCAGGTGGCGTGGCACAGGTGACAGGAATAGCCAGTAGCGGCTCTAGCTTGTATGGCGCCCTGGGCGAAACCCGCTTCAACACGCCCCCAAAGTTGGGGAGGGGTTACAGTGGTTTTTATGTGATATCCCAAAATGTGCATATAAATATGGGGATGGAAACCAGAGGTAGACCGATATATCAGTTTACCATCATTTTGTCATTTCAAAATAAGAGTCCCCGGCATGTTTCAGGCTTGTTTATACTTAAAAGTCCCACGTTATGCACCAAATCTTCATTTCTTATCTGGTTATTTGGGGGATTTTGGTTGAACCATAAAATGCATCTGGGATCTTTTTCATTTAGGACTCTTCGTTGGAGCCTGTCATAGTAAGGAACGAAAAAATGAATCGCATTATCGATGACCTAAACATACTCGAAAACTCATGAAACTTTGCACATGCATCAGAAGTGGGGAACATTTACATCCGATATGGGTTTCAGAATTAGGTGTGGCAAAATGGCTCAATAGCGCCACCTACAAACATTCAAAGATGTGCGCTTTACGCTACGTTTCACCTACATGTACGAAAATCGGTACACTTGTTTAACGTGCCAATACCTACAAAAACGTCTCTTGGACCCATGCCGTAAACCCAACAGGAAGTCAGCCATTTTTATTTATCTCTTCAATATTTGCTCAGTTTTTGGCATTTCCAGGCCTCGTACTTTAACGAACTCATCCTATAGATTTCATCGGATCTACTTCATATTTGGTACGTCTAATCGAAAGACTTTGGCGATGCTAAATTGCGAAGCTTTTGAGTTTTCTTTGAACGGCGTGTCCGTGGCATCCTGGCATTTTTCGATGTTTCGCCATGAAACAGGAAGTTGTTGTAACTCATATATACAATGTCCAATCTGCCCCAAACTTCACATGTTTGATAAGAGTCCTGGCATGAATACATCGACATGCCAATATTCAGTTATAGTCATAGCGCCACCTACTGGCAACAGCCAATCCCAGGTCTTGTACTTTAACAAACTCCTCCCAGAGATTCAGTCAGATCAACATTATATTTAGTCAGTTTTAATCTAAAGATCTTGGGGATGTTAAATTGTGAAGCTTTGAGTTTTCATTGAAGGGGTCTCCGTGGCGGCCTGACATAGTTCGATATGAAACGAGTCACATTACTGAGGCCTAAACATGCTCGAAAACTCATGAAACTTTGCACACGTCTCAAAAGTGGGGAAATTTACATCTGAAACTGGTTTTAGAATTAATTGTGGCAAAATGGCTCGATAGCGCCACCTACTAAATTTAAACGAAGCAGCCCCCACGCCACGTTTCACCTACACATAGGAAAATTGGTAGGCATATGTAACATGTCAACACGTACAAAAAAGTCTCTTAGAGCCGTATCCTAAACCCAACAGGAAGTCAGCCATTGTGATTTAACTCTTCAATATTTGCTCAGTTTTAGCCATTTCCAGGCCTCGTACTTTAACAAACTCCTCCTAGAGATTAAATCAGATCGACATCATATTTGGTCCGTCTAATCGAAAGACTTTGGCGATGCTAAATTGCGAAACTTCTGAGTCTTCTTTGAACGGCGTGTCCGTGGCGTCCTGGCTTTGATGTTTCGCCATGAAACAGGAAGTTGTTGTAACTCATATATACAATGTCCAATCTGAACACTTCTATATGCAAATATTCAGTTATAGTCATAGCGCCACCTACTGGCAACAGGAAATTACATGTTTTACACTGTGATACACTCGTAATAACATTTAAGTGCTAAATGTTTTGGTTTTTCATCATGTTTTCTGTGTCACATTCTCTGTTTTTAGATTTCTGTCATGTCACCCGGTGACATCGTAAAAGTGCGTCTTCAGTGTCAGACGGAGTGCAGGAGGAGTGGATTTAATACTCCTAAACCCAAATACAGCGGTCCGATCCACTGCCTGCTGACCATCGTCAAAGAGGAGGGAATTTTAGGGCTTTATAAAGGAGCGCTTCCTCTGGTGTTCAGGGACGGCCCGTCATTCGCCACGTACTTCCTGACGTACAACACACTGTGTTCAAACCTAACGCCACCAGGACAGAAAGAGCCAGGTGAGCCAGACGAATCAAAAAATGTACATTCTGTCATCATTTACTCACCCTCATGTTGTTCCAAACCCATATGGAACACAAAAGTATGAATGAACCCTTTGAGAAATACTGTGTGTTATGTGCTAATCTTACAGACATTAGATTGATTTACCCGTACATTTTTCATTGAATATTGTCAGAGTGGGCCGTGGTGCTGTTCTCCGGCGGAGTCGCGGGAATAGCCGGCTGGTCTGTCGGAACGCCGATGGACGTGATTAAAGCTCGTTTACAGTTAGATGGAGTGAGAGGACAGAAGCGATACCGTGGACTCGTTCACTGCATCGCTGAGACGGTGCGTAATGAAGGACCGGCGCTTTTCTTCAAAAGTCTTGGAATAAACTGCCTGCGAGCGTTTCCCGTAAACATGGTCGTGTTTGCCGTCTATGAGGTCACGGTTCGGATCCTCAGGTCAGCGTCTCTGGATCAGCTCTCATGATGGTGAAGAAACACTAAATGTCACGGCATTAGTCTATAGATGATTGTATTTCACTGTGGGTGAAATCACGGGGCTGGCGAATCCACGAGAACATTTCCAGCTCATGTTTCACCCCAAAATCTAAAGAAAGTCATGTGTTTTTGGAAAGTAGAAAAATCATATTTTGCCTAAAGGAAATTAGGCCTGTTTTTGGACCATTTGGATGTTTTGCGTTGCATTGTAATGTTGTTTTTATGACAATTAAGCACATGTACCTCGCAATATCTCATGACTGTAATGCAAAACAATTATATATCCTTGAAATGTCTTTCATAATTGGAGTATTTCTTGATCTGCCTTTAAAAATAAAATCTTGCAGTATAAGATGCTAATGAGCATCAGTATGAGAATTACAAACTCTCTAGTTGCATTTTGGTAATGAAAATGAGATTAGAGTAATGACAATGGGATAAAAAAAAAAATAAGTAAAAAAATTCTCATCTTCAAGGTACTAAAAATACACTTTATTTTCTTCATGCAAAATGCAATTTTCTTTCTTTTAAATTTTTTGCATTTTGGATTATGACTTGCAAAGGTCCCAAGGGGGGGGGGGGTCACCAAACTAGGTCATGTAGCCTGAAAGCCCTGGGTATCCCCGGGCAGTCAAGGGCCCCTGGGCACCCCCGGACAGTCAAGGGCCCCTGGGCACCCCCGGACAGTCAAGGGCCCCTGGGCACCATTCAAGGGCACCCCCAGGCAGTCAAGGGCCCCTGGGAACCTCTGGGCAATCAAGGGCCCCTGGGCACCATTCAAGGGCCCCTGGGTCACCAAACTAGGTCATGTAGCCTGAAAGCCCTGGGTATCCCCGGGCAGTCAAGGGCCCCTGGGCACCCCCGGACAGTCAAGGGCCCCTGGGCACCATTCAAGGGCCCCTGGGCACCCCCGGACAGTCAAGGGCCCCTGGGCACCATTCAAGGGCACCCCCAGGCAGTCAAGGGCCCCTGGGAACCTCTGGGCAATCAAGGGCCCCTGGGCACCATTCAAGGGCCCCTGGGCACCTCCGGGCAGTCAAGGGCCCCTGGGCACCATTCTAGGGCCCCTGGGCAGCCCCGGGCAGTCAAGGGCCCCTGGGCACCATTCAAGGGCCCCTGGGCACCCCCGGGCAGTCAAGGGCCCCTGGGCACCCCCAGTCAGTCAAGGGCCTCTGGGCACCCCCGGGCAATCAAGGGCCCCTGGGCACCATTCAAGGGCTCCTGGGCACCTCCGGGCAGTCAAGGGCCCCTGGGCACCATTCAAGGGCCCCTGGGCACCCCCGGGCAGTCAAGGGCCCCTGGGCACCCCCGGTCAGTCAAGGGCCTCTGGGCACCCCCGGGCAGTCAAGGGCCCCTGGGCACCCCCGGGCAGTCAAGGGCCCCTGGGCACCCCCGGGCAGTCAAGGGCCCCTGGACACTGGCCCCATTGGCCCGGTCGGTAATCTGTCCCTGGTTTTGAGGTTTGTGACCTGGATGTGTTTTTATGAGATTCACCCGATAACCTACAGGTCAAAGATTAATCCCCTGATTTAAGAGTGATGTCAGACAGCTGTGAAGCTCAGGTGAACAATATTCCTGTAATAAGTGACTGTAATGCACTTCTGTTAAACATGAACTACTGACTGTATTCAGCATGTCAAGCACTTTTAAAAATGCATCGGCTGCTTTTCTCATTGTTCAAGACTCGTCAACCATCACAAGTGGCACGGAAGAGTTTAACATTTATTTGGCATTATAATTATTATTATCGTTGATTTCAGTAGCATAATTACATAAATACTATTGATCTGTTAAAGGGAAGAACTGCTGCAAATGACCATTTGAAAACACACAATCAGATATATTTATATTGATACTTTACCCATTTAAGTGTTTAATATATATGGCAATATTAGGCCTTTTATTAAATGTGTATTAAATGAAAAGGTCTGTTGTTTGTTGTTCTATCTGATGTTTATTTACTATAAACTCTATAAATGTGTGTACATTGTGTTCACTATCATTTGATGTTTTGATGAGTTGCAGAATAATGCAGAAGCCATCATGTAATCCTGTACTTATTTGCACCGGCCTTTCTGAAAGGTCACGAGTTTTACTGTATATAATGAATGTGTTTACAGCCAATCATCAACAAGACAACACACCGGGACACGTGCTGGACATACTGGGAAAATAGTGACTGAGATTAAAAAAAATAAAATAATTATTATTAAAAGTAAAATAAAAAAGAAATGGCTATTTGTCTTCTCTGATTTTCGCTTTATTTAAAAAAGCACATTTGACATGTAATCTCCATTACTGAATACACTGACTTTACATTATTTACATAAATAAAGATATCTATTTATTTTACCGCTTTATTTTTAGGACCGCTTCTCACTTAAAAATAATACAAATCAAAAAGTCATATTACAATTTTTTTTAAATGTATTTATTTATATAAGATCACAAGTTAGCTTAAAATGGATGAAAATAATTAATTAAAACTACATTTACAATGTATTAATGGACGAGTAACAAGGAAAGGCAGTAAAAATAAAATCACTAATAAATAAATAATGCAAATATGAGTGGATTATGTTTTAACTACCTTTTTAAAAATTATTTTAAGGTTTATGCATTTAAATTTCCTGCAATCTGCAACAAAATACAAGAAAACAACTTAAATGTTTAAAAGTTTAAAATATTTAAAGTTTTACTCATTTAATTTTGTTTAAAATTACACAATTCAATTTGATGGATTTTTGTTGTGAAGTTGAAATGCGTAAATTGATTTTATATATATATATATATGTATTTTTTATTTGTTTATTTTTAGTTGGTGAGATCATTTGTGATATTATAGCGGGTTAATGGCGCCATCTACTGGCAATCTCAGGAAACACAGCTGTCAATCTCAACGTGTGCGTGTCGTCCAATGAAGAGCTTTGATGTTCTTTATACATTTGTTTACGTCACAATGAGCCTCATTCTCTCTCACTGGACTCATTCATACATGCAACATCAGTTGATACTGCTGAAAGTAGCTATGGTTTGATCCAGTTTTCTCTCCCTCTCTCTCTCCCTCTCTCTCTCTCTCTCTCTCTCTCCCTCTCTCTCTCCCTCTCTCTCTCTCTCTCTCTCTCTCTCTCTCCACACATATGACACAAGTACATAAGTGATTTAGAAATATTTACAGTTGATGAGATAAACTAAAATGTGCAAAGAATAAGCAAAAGATGTTTTATGAGAAATCTCATTTTCTTTTCGTTTCTGCGCACTCAGAACTGCTGCATCATCACAATCTAGAACATGCAGAAAATGGCTCTCTGTTTATGCATTTGTCGGTTTTGCTGCAGAAAAAACAGCCGTACAACATTAAATATGCATGTACGTTCAGCTCAGGCCGGGATCTCGTTTAACAGACGTGAAAGGGTGAAAAATACCATTCCAGGAGTTTGTAACACGCTCTGAGAATCAACAATAACACCTCAATGTTTCCTTTGTTCTTTTTTTCATAATTACACCCGACATGCTTTCCCTCCTGCCTCCTTATGCAACAAACACACGGGGTAATTATGCAAGCATCTAAAAAACCTGGTTAGCTTACAGCTTAAAAACAAAGAGAGCCAATTTTTGTCATGCATTTCTGAATCCATAAAAAATATACTGTTGCAATGCTTGTGCACTGAACACCCCCTCCCAGCAAATGATGGGTCAGCAGAAAGCATTCTCCCATTTTCACCAAACATTAAGACTAATAATAGTGGGTTTAATAGGTCTGTGAATAAAAGGCTTTTTAACAGTCAAGACTGGATTAAAATGATTGCACAGAAGTTTGAACTAAAATGACTGTGACCCAAAACTCATTAAAGCTCGAGTCACAAATGCAAAACTATTGCACTGATACTCCTAAAACATCCCATTTTCACTCGTCTTTACAATCTTACTGCACTTAAATCAGGTCAAACCGCTTCACATACAGGCTGCATTACGTTCGGCGCATCTTATCACGTGACTCGTGCATGACGCCGCGGAAACTCACAGCATGTGGAGACTCATGCTACTCTCCACGATCCACACACAACTCACCACACGCCCCATTGAGAGAACCACTAATCACCACCACGAGGAGGTTACCCCATGTGATTCTACCCTCCCTAGCAACCGGGACAATATGGTTACCCCATGTGACTCTACCCTCCCTAGCAACCGGGACAATTTGGTTACCCCATGTGACTCTACCCTCCCTAGCAACTGGGTCAATTTGGTTACCCCATGTGATTCTACCCTCCCTAGCAACCGGGACAATTTGGTTACCCCATGTGACTCTACCCTCCCTAGCAACCGGGCCAATTTGGTTACCCCATGTGACTCTACCCTCCCTAGCAACCGGGCCAATTTGATTACTCCATGTGACTCTACCCTCCCTAGCAACCGGGCCAATTTGGTTACCCCATGTGACTCTACCCTCCCTAGCAACCGGGCCAATTTGGTTACCCCATGTGACTCTACCCTCCCTAGCAACCGGGACAATTTGGTTACCCCATGTGACTCTACCCTCCCTAGCAACCGGGCCAATTTGGTTACCCCATGTGACTCTACCCTCCCTAGCAACCGGGCCAATTTGGTTACCCCATGTGACTCTACCCTCCCTAGCAACCGGGACAATTTGGTTACCCCATGTGACTCTACCCTCCCTAGCAACCGGGACAATTTGGTTACCCCATGTGACTCTACCCTCCCTAGCATCCGGGACAATTTGGTTACCCCATGTGACTCTACCCTCCCTAGCAACCGGGACAATTTGGTTACCCCATGTGACTCTACCCTCCCTAGCATCCAGGACAGTTTGGTTACCCCATGTGACTCTACCCTCCCTAGTAACCGGGCCAATTTGGTTACCCCATGTGACTCTACCCTCCCTAGCAACCGGGCCAATTTGGTTACCCCATGTGACTCTACCCTCCCTAGCAACCGGGACAATTTGGTTACCCCATGTGACTCTACCCTCCCTAGCAACCGGGCCAATTTGGTTACCCCATGTGACTCTACCCTCCCTAGCAACCGGGCCAATTTGGTTACCCCATGTGACTCTACCCTCCCTAGCAACCGGGACAATTTGGTTACCCCATGTGACTCTACACTCCCTAGCATCCAGGACAGTTTGGTTACCCCATGTGACTCTACCCTCCCTAGCAACCAGGCCAATTTGGTTACCCCATGTGACTCTACCCTCCCTAGCAACCGGGCCAATTTGGTTACCCCATGTGACTCTACCCTCCCTAGCAACCGGGACAATTTGGTTACCCCATGTGACTCTACCCTCCCTAGCAACCGGGACAATTTGGTTACCCCATGTGACTCTACACTCCCTAGCATCCAGGACAGTTTGGTTACCCCATGTGACTCTACCCTCCCTAGCAACCGGGCCAATTTGGTTACCCCATGTGACTCTACCCTCCCTAGCAACCGGGCCAATTTGGTTACCCCATGTGACTCTACCCTCCCTAGCAACCGGGACAATTTGGTTACCCCATGTGACTCTACCCTCCCTAGCAACCTGGACAATTTGGTTACCCCATGTGACTCTACCCTCACTAGCAACTGGCTAAATTCTCAGTGACTTACAATGTTAGCATGTTAATCACAAGCCCTTGAATAATAGATATCAACAATTCAGTTTTAACTACTGAGAATGCTCATTCTATTCATCAACTCGTAATAAACATAAATCTTGACTCTGTAAGTGCATTTTCACTATAGTATAATTTCCCCATGATCTGTCATTCACTGTTTAAGATATCTAGAATTCATTTCTTAGTTTACGTTTACATTTATATTACATTTACATTTATGCATTTGGCAGACGCTTTTATCCAAAATGACTTACAGTGCACTTATTACAAGAACAATCCCCCCGGAGCAACCTGGAGTTAAGTGCCTTACTCAAGGACACAATGGTGGTGGCTGTGGGGATTGAACCAGCAACCTCCTGATTACCAGTTATGTACTTTAGCTCACTACACCACCACCAAAGTGACTTACAGTGCACTTATTACAGGGACAATCCCCCCGGAGCAACCTGGAGTTAAGTGTCTTACTCAAGGACACAATGGTGGTGACTGTGGGGATCAAACCAGCAACCTCCTGATTGTTAGTTGAACATTAAATTTCATATATCAGCAATTCTTACTAGTAAAAATGCTCATTTTGAGATCAATAATTACATTGTTACATCAACAATTGAATTGCAACTAATAATAAAAAAATGCTATTTTTTAATATGAGTAATTTGGTTACATTTTCAGGAATTTCAATAGTCAAATGTTATTTAGCTAAATAATTGATTAACTGTTTATCAGTGTTACACTGCAAAACACAGAAAACTCCAAAAAGCATATAGTTTTTGCATTTTAATTTAGGTAGTGTCTCCTAAATCTGCATCGATGTTCTGGACTCCGCTAATATCTCGTTACTGTCTCTTTAAGAGCAGTGCATCAGTGAGCACGTGGTCGTTTTGTGCAGTCATCGTATAGGCTATTGTTTTATTCTGAGACAATAAAGAAGATATTAAAGATATTTCGTGATATACACATAAAAATATGATAATAAGGACTTTTATATATAAACAAGACAAACAAAACACATCGGGGACTCTTATTTTGAAATGAGGGAGAATTGGCCCTCTTACTATGCTTTTAAGTATTAAAAAATTATACAAATTAAGCATTTTATAGCCTTTAAAGGAATATTCCGGGTTCAATTCAATTCTATTCATGGCTGTGATGATTTGTTCTGTTCGCATGTTTTTGCATTCTCTTAATTTTGAGTTTTAATCTCAGATCTGGTCCCTTTCATCTTGTGTTTCACACATTTCAGAGGGTTTAAAGTCACAAATGTGAAGCTTTTAATTTGACAAAAGCACTTCCATTCATTTCTCTGTAAAAACACGTGTATTGAGCTGTAAAATTGTTTAAATCCTATTTTTTTTTTACAGTCGTTTCAGGGTTTTAGGGTTTACAGTGGTGCATCGTCATGGCAACCAAGATGTAAAATTGTCTCTATCTTTCCACAGATGTGGTTATTGAGTGATTTAATGACAGTAAAATCATGTTCACACACATATTGTTTATGTCTTGTTTTTATACTTTTGAAACAGTATTTTAATGTTGACAGATTAAACCCCATTGACTTGCATTGGAAGTGTCTCACACACACACACACACACACACACACAGATTAAACCCCATTGACTTGCATTGGAAGTGTCACACACACACACACACACACACACACACACACACACACACATACACACACACACACACACACACACAGATTAAACCCCATTGACTTGCATTGGAAGTGTCACACACACACACACACACACACACACACATACACACACACACACACAGATTAAACCCCATTGACTTGCATTGGAAGTGTCTCACTGGAACACACACACACACACACACACACACACACACACAGATTAAACCCCATTGACTTGCATTGGAAGTGTCACACACACACACACACACACACACACACACACATACACACACACACACACACACACAGATTAAACCCCAATGACTTGCATTGGAAGTGTCTCACTGGAACACACACACACACACACACACAGATTAAACCCCATTGACTTGCATTGGAAGTGTCTCACTGGAACACACACACACACACACCCACACACACACACACACACACACACACACAGAAACACACACACACACACACAGATTAAACCCCATTGACTTGCATTGGAAGTGTCTCACTGGAACACACACACACACACACACACACACACAGATTAAACCCCATTGACTTGCATTGGAAGTGTCTCACTGGAACACACACACACACACACACACACACACACACACACACACAGATTAAACCCCATTGACTTGCATTGGAAGTGTCTCACTGGAACACACACACACACACACACACACACACACACACACACACAGAAACACACACACACACACACAGATTAAACCCCATTGACTTGCATTGGAAGTGTCTCACTGGAACACACACACACACACACACACACACACAGATTAAACCCCATTGACTTGCATTGGAAGTGTCTCACTGGAACACACACACACACACACACACACACACAGATTAAACCCCATTGACTTGCATTGGAAGTGTCTCACTGGGACACACATTTAAAGGAGGGACGACAGTGTCGTGTCCACAAGCACCAAAGCTCTCTTTACATCTCTCTTTTGTGCTAAATTAAATCCATTCTTTGCTAAAGAGATAAAAGTCTGCAAACTCTAACAAGGTAAGTGTGAAACGCGCGGATCCCAGTTTACAGAGAGCACTTGTGTGCGTTTATTTCTGGCATGCTCGCTTGACTCACTGCCGCCGGTGAAGGTGATTTATTCTAGAGGAGTTTCAATCGCTCTCTGAGCTGTCAGTCACCATTCATTACTGATGGGACGTTGAATACACTAACGTTCTGCGAACACACACGCACAGAGGTTCTGAGTATTCTTCACGCGGTGTGGTGAAACTATGTGACATGGGCAGTAATGTAAAGCAGATGCTCGCTGCTAAATATTTTCAACATATGGGGTACGTGGGGCCAACCATAAAGACTCTGGACCGACGGTCCATATAGACTGAACGAGAGGAAACGTTACTGGTAGATCATTCTTGAAAATGAGGCATAAACATTCATTATCACTGTTTTTTTATATATAATTAAAACGGGTTTGGAACGACTTGAGGATGAGTAAATGATGACAGGAATAAAATTTTTGGGTGTACCGTCCCTTTAAGGGATATTCCGGGTTAAGCTCAATTAGCGGCATGTTGATTATCACAAAAGTTCGACTCGTCCCTCCATTTCTTTAAATGTGTGTTCCAGTGAGACACTTCCAATGCAAGTCAATGGGGTTTCATCTGTAGAATCAGCAGATTTTGAGTCGAAATTCATATTTTGGGTATCAACATTACAGCACAAATGCTGCCGATTGAGCTTAACCCGGAAAATCCCTTAAAGGGACGGTTCACCCAAAAATTAAATTCCTGTCATCATTTACTCATCCTCAAGTCGTTGTAAACCCGTTTAAATTATATTGAAAATATAGAAGTGAACTATATCTTTTAATTTAGGTCTGTTTGTCACAAAACTAATTTTAGGACTTCAGAAATCATGACCAATAAGAAAAATATTGAAATGACTTTAAACTCAGAGCGTCACGTCATTGACCCATTGAGCGTACGAGACATACAGAATACTTTTATAAAACCTCTATTGAGCTTTTCGGACCTCGAAAATGTCTGACTGAAAGACGTTTCATTGTATGGAAAAGAGCGGCGTGAACATTCTGCTAAACATCTCCTCAGTCATATGGGTTTGAAACAACATGAGGTTGAGTAAATGATGATAGGAATTTCCTTTTTGGGTGTACTGTCTCTTTAAGTATATTTTAAAATTGTCATTTTCTTTGAAAATCTCATGTTAACCTGTTTGACTTGAGTTGTGTTAATGCGGGACATGTGTGGCAGGCGTTCAGCAGGCGGGCGCAGATGCTCGGTTGGCCGCTGATAAATGACACCACACTGGGAGAGCTGCAGTTTGGCCGTCCTTCTGTTCCTGCGACTGACTTCCTGTTCCTCTCGAGCCCCCCCCTCCCCCTCCTCCCCCTCGTCTGACAGTGAGAGTTCAGCTGAGGATGCGGTGGAGAGAAGAGACCTGGATCAGACCGGATCTGCATGTGTGCAGCGCTCAGGACACAAACCCGGAGAAACAGCTTCAACATATATCATCTCCATTTTCAGTTTTATGTGAAACGTTCATGTCCAAATGTACAAACGCAGCCGGGATTGTATTCCCAAGGACACATTCTTTTCCATGTCCTCTCCCGACCATTAATTATTATTCATATTAGAGAGATTGTGGGTTTCCTCACACACACACACACTCACATACACTCACACACA
>JAVLUX010000022.1:1442500-1455000 GCA_032164185.1 Moxostoma hubbsi
AAAGCAATCATTCTACCAAAAATATATATATATTTTTTTTACAAATATTAATCATGATTTCACAATAGTACAACTGCAGTAACCATTACTGTATTAACCATTTATTTGTTAAAAAACAATGGTTTAAAAAAAACATGGTACATGTATCATAAATTAACCATGTGCTACTATAGTAAAACTAACCATGTTTTCGGCAGAATCATTATGATTTTAATTACCATTATACACAAATAAAAAATTGTGAGGGAACACAAAACTATATTGAGAGGGAACACAAAACTATATTGAGAGGGAACACAAAACTATATTGCAAGGGAACACAAAACTATATTGTGAGGGAACACAAAACTATATTGCAAGGGAACACAAAACTATATTGTGAGGGAACACAAAACTATATTGCAAGGGAACACAAAAATATATTGAGAGGGAACACAAAACTATATTGTGAGGGAACACAAAACTATATTGCAAGGGAACACAAAACTATATTGCAAGGGAACACAAAACTATATTGCAAGGGAACACAAAACTATATTGCAAGGGAACACAAAACTATATTGCAAGGGAACACAAAACTATATTGCAAGGGAACACAAAACTATATTGTGAGGGAACACAAAACTATATTGCGAGGGAACACAAAAATATATTGAGAGGGAACACAAAACTATATTGTGAGGGAACACAAAACTATATTGCAAGGGAACACAAAACTATATTGCAAGGGAACACAAAACTATATTGCAAGGGAACACAAAACTATATTGCAAGGGAACACAAAACTATATTGTGAGGGAACACAAAACTATATTGTGAGGGAACACAAAACTATATTGCAAGGGAACACAAAAATATATTGAGAGGGAACACAAAACTATATTGCAAGGGAACACAAAACTATATTGCAAGGGAACACAAAACTATATTGCAAGGGAACACAAAACTATATTGTGAGGGAACACAAAACTATATTGCAAGGGAACACAAAAATATATTGAGAGGGAACACAAAACTATATTGCAAGGGAACACAAAACTATATTGTGAGGGAACACAAAACTATATTGCGAGGGAACACAAAACTATATTGTGAGGGAACACAAAACTATATTGCGAGGGAACACAAAACTATATTGTGAGGGAACACAAAACTATATTGCGAGGGAACACAAAACTATATTGCGAGGGAACACAAAACTATATTGGGAGGGAACGCAAAACTATATTGTGAGGGAATGCAAAACTATATTGAGAGGGAACACAAAACTATATTGAGAGGGAACACAAAACTATATTGAGAGGGAACACAAAACTATATTGCGAGGGAACACAAAACTATATTGCGAGGGAACACAAAACTATATTGAGAGGGAACACAAAACTATATTGAGAGGGAACACAAAACTATATTGCGAGGGAACACAAAACTATATTGAGAGGGAACACAAAACTATATTGAGAGGGAACACAAAACTATATTGTGAGGGAACACAAAACTATATTGCGAGGGAACACAAAACTATATTGTGAGGGAACACAAAACTATATTGTGAGGGAACACAAAACTATATTGAGAGGGAACACAAAACTATATTGAGAGGGAACACAAAACTATATTGAGAGGGAACACAAAACTATTTCACAAAAAAAATCCCTATTGTCCACTTTCTATAGTAGTTCTGATACTTTTTTATGTTTATGTAATATCCAATCTAAGTATATGAAACTGTATTGCACAGTAGGACTGACCGCACAATGAGTTCAAAGTGTCTGGCCATTCACCAACATGTGATTAAATCCCTGCAGGTCACAATAGTTTGTTATCGTGATTAGTAAATGATTTCAGACATTGTAAACAAAAGACAAGCGTTTGCAGATGAGCGTTATACCACAGCGCTAACGATAACATTGTCTGAACTTTGAAATCACTCAAGAGACCCGAATATAATCCATATTTCATGACCATCTGGACTCGCTTGCGTTAATGTCAGATATTACTCAATTTCATTAGGCAATCTTTGGGTCTCAGGCAAATAAAATCAGTCTAAAAGCATCAACTTGTCAAGTATGTTGTTGTTTATGTGTAAATTACTAAACCCTCGGTTCTACACTTCCAGGACAAATAAATAAAGCCCCATCTGATCGCTATCTAATAATTTACAAACCCATTTTTTACTCTCTTAAGCATAAATATGACACTCTAGAGTCTAAGCAGCTTAACGAGGACAACTTTGATGTTTTGAAGTTAAATATGGCGTCCCAAATGAATCTTGTCATTAAGCATCGCTGATTGCACACAGCAGTGGACTGAGATGCGATGCTTGGATCACATGGCACCTCTCATTTACATTTATGCGTTTAGCAGACGCTTTTATCCAAAGTGACTTACAGTGCATTCAAGCATTACGTTTTACGCAGTATGTGTGTTTCCTGTGACCCTTGAGATTACAAGTATATTTGGAAGACCAGGATGAACTAATTTCATGGTTGTTAACCGTACAATCTTATGAGGAGACGACTGCACAATTATTTGAATGAGCTACCGCACTGTTGCGTTGATTTCAAATTGCCGCAGCACTAAACATAAAAACAAACACAGGTAATGTAAGGTAAGCTACGACTGTTCTGCATCACCGTGACCATGTGGCAGGTGATTTCTCAGAATAGGTTGGTGCTCATTCTGCCATCTGGACATCATCGGCGTCAATCGGCACATTTCAGGACATTATTTCAACATCTAATCTATTGGAAGTGCCACAGTATAACCTGCCCCGTGAGGTCCTGGAGCTCTTTTCAACGAAAAATGATTTTGACTCGTCCCTCCTTTTCTTAACAAAAAGCAAAAATCTGGGTAAGCACAAAGCAAGTCTGTTCCGCTCCTTAGATAGTTAAAAGTGCACTTTATATGCTCCAGTGACATGAAATGTTGTGGGACCTCCCTGTCACAGTCTCGCAGGCGTACAGTTTGTCTTACATGATTGTGTTTCTTGTTCTGATAGAACTCCATCGTGTAGACTAAAGGATGTCATTTATTTTCTAAACGAAATATTCACTCGTGCTTTTAGAAACGGCACATTGCTGTGCATGTGTGTCTGATGTATCAAGCCTCGGGCTATGTTGAAATGATTTCCTTATTTAAAAAGAAGAAAGAATAATGTCCTAATAGCTTTCTTTTATTCTTCATAAAAAATTCAAAATTTCCAGGACAAAACAACACAGAGAGAGAAAATTAAAAATTGATTTTCACATTTTTTTGAAGAAAATATGAGTGGTGCTTAAACATGCAAAACTCACTGCCACAACACTGATGTGTTCACCAAAGTGTTGCTATGCAGTTGCTAAGGTGTTTCAAGGTTGCTAGGGTGGTTGCTGGGATGTCCTGGGTGGTAGCTAAGGCATTGCTAGATGGTTGCCAGGGTGTTCTGAGTGGTAGCTAGGGCGTTGCTAGGGTTTTCTGGGTGGTTGCTAGGGAGTTGCTAGATTATTGTTACTGTGTTCTGGGTTGTTGCCACATGATTGCTAAAGTGTTCAGGGTGGTTGCTAGGGTGTTGCTATATAATTGTTATGGATTTCTGAGTTGTTTCTAAATGGTTGCTAGGATGTTCTGGATGGTTGCTAGGGCGTTGCTAGATGGTTGCTAAGATGTTCTGGGTGGTTGCTAGGGCAATGCTAGATGGTTGCATGGGTGCTCTGGATGGTAGCTAGAGTGTTGCTAGGTGGTTTCTAGGGTGTTCTAGGTGGAAACTAGGGTTTTGCTTAGGTTTTCTGGGTGGTTACTAGGGGATTGCTTGATGGTTGCTATGGTGTTCTAGGTGGTTGCTAGATGGTTGCATGGGTGTTTTATGTGGTTGCTAGGGAGTTGCTAGATGATGGTTAGGGTGTTCGGCATTGTTTCTCTATGGTTGTTAGAGTGTTCTTATGGGTTGCTAGATGCTTGCTAGAGTGTTCTAGGTGGTAGTTAAAGTGTTGCTAGATGGTTGCTAGGTTGTTCAGGGTGGTAGCTAGGGAATTTGTAGATGGTTGCTAGGGTGTTCAGTGTGGTTGATAGGTGATTTCTAGAGTGTTCTGGGTTGTTGCTAGATGATTGCCAGGGTGTTCTAGGTGGTTGCTAGATAGTTGCTAGATGGTTGCAAGGGTGTTATATGTGGGTGCTAGGGTGTTGCTAGATGACTGTTAAGATTTTCTGAGTTGTTTCTAAATGGTTGCAAGGATGTTCTGGGAGGTTGCTAGATGGTTGCTAGGGTGTTACTAGATGGTTGCTTGGGTGCTCTGGGTGGTAGCTAGGGTGTTGCTAGATGGTTGCTATGTTGTTCAGGGTGGTTGCTAGTGTGTTACTAGATGATTCCTGGGGTGTTCTGGGTGGTTGTTAGGGCGTTGTTAGATAGTTGCTAGGGTGTTCAAGGTGGAAGCTAGGGCATTGCTAAATGGTTGCTAGGATGTTCTGCGTGGTTGCTAAATGGTTGCTAGAGTGTTCTGGGTGGTAGCTAGGGTGTTGCTTGGTGCATGCTAGGTTTTCTGGGTGGTTGTTAGGGCATTGCTAGATAGTTGCTAAGGTGTTTGAGGTGGAAGCTAGGGCATTGCTAAACGGTTGCTAGGAAGTTTTGGGTGGTTGCTAAATGGTTGCTAGAGTGTTCTGGGTGGTAGCTAGGCTGTTGCTTGGTGTTGCTAGGGTCTTCTGTGTTGTTGCTAGGGCATTGCTAGATGGTTGCTAGGGTGTTCTAGGTGGAAGCTATGGTGTTACTAGATGGTTGCTGGGTGCTCGATTGGTAGCTAGGGTGTTGCAAGATGGTTGCTATGGTGTTCAGGGTGGTTGCTATATAATTGCTATAGTGTTCTGGGTGGTAGCTAGGGTGTTGCTAAACGGTTGCTAAGGTGTACAGGATGGTTATTAGGGTGTTGCTAGATGATTGCTAGGGTGTTCAGGGTGGTTGCTTGGGTGTTACTAGATGGTTACTAACATGTTACTAGATGGTTGCTAGGGTGTTCAGGGTGGTTGCTAGGGTGTTACTAAATTGATTCAAGGATGTTCTAGGTGTTCACTAGATAGTTGTTTGGGTGCTCCAGATGGTAGCTAGGGCATTGCTAAAGGGTTGCTAAGGTGTTCAGGGTGGTTGCTAGGGTGTTATGGGTGGTTGTTTACTGTCTCAAGTGAAAAGAGTCTCTGTGATATTCCGTTCTGTAGATCTGATTGGAGCCCCACCTTCTATGTAATTCCACAGGAGATTTTCAGGTGTAAATGATAAGTGTGATCTGTTAGTAAATATCAGCACACCTCTCCTCAACAACACACATGATTTGATGTATCATCCATGTCTGGAGCACAAACACTGCAGGACCACTTACACACTAAATGTTTTCTACTTATGGTAAGGAGTTTGTTCAAATCAACAAAATACTCTAACTGTATTCAAATAACATAATCTCATACCCTTCAGTCTCTTCCTGTAGGTCAACAGCTTACAGACATCACTGTTTTATTGGAAGAATGCAGCAACAATTTAGCGCTGTAGAACATAAAAGCGCATTTAATAATGCATATGTATGTGTGTCTCTCTCAAGGGTTTTAGCAGCAGCTTTAACAAATGAAAAGCTTTAGAAACACTATCCCATAGAATATGCAAAAATGAGGAAATATGCTTAAAAAAAACAAGCAAGAAGACATGGTGACATTATGAAGTCCAGACGTGTGCAAGAGCAACAAATGTCCCAAAAATTTTGTCATGTTAAACAATCCTGTGCTTTAAAAAATATTTTTGCACACATGTGGAAATCATAAACTGAGTGGGCAGAGTTCACACCACAGGAGGCCTGGTCCTCGAATGTATGTTAGTAGCTACACGGTTGCACCACATGGCATGGGACACACAGAGAACGAATTTGAAAAAGACTAAATCGGATTGTTTGATTTAATAGATCTTATACATCCTACAGCACCGTGTTTACACAACACATGTAAGCCGATATATACCGCTACAAACATCTCCGCCAGGGCACGAATACACCGTACTGGATGCGTTCCAGATGTCCTTTTAGAGCACCACATTGTAAAAAACCTGTATTCCAGATCTCAAACCTGCAGGCTTTTACAACATTGCAAAGCAGAGTTTAACAACTTCTACTTTAAAGGGGCGGTTCAATCAAAATGAAAGATCTGTCATTTTTACAGGCTGTTCTGAATCTGTACGGCTTCGTTCTGTGGAACACAAAAGGGGATATTTTGAAGAGTCTCCGAGCTGCGCTTCAGAGGTTGAAGTTTCACTTTAAAAGTTATTTTTGACTTCGCCGACGGTTGGGTTTAGGGTTTGGGAATATGGTAAATATAATACACATTCTTCTTGACTGAATTACATCACTAATAACTAAAACAAGGTTCGATTTTGGCAGCACCGTGTGGACATTACACCTGGAAACTGGAGCTCACACATGCCCATACATTTGAAAAAAAACTTCCATCTTTGGCCACTGGAGCAGTGATTCGACATTTTTGTCCAGCAGAAGAACTTTTGGAGCTACTGTTGCCGAATTCACAGTGAGATCAGTCTACTACTATTATTAATCTCATCAATCAAAGGGGGGTCTGGGCATCTCAACAAGTATTGACGCTGACTATCACACCTGGAGTCACGAGTTTGAATCCAGGGCATCCTGAGTGACTCCAGGCAGGTCTCCTAAGCAACCAAATTGGCCCGGTTGCTAGGGAGGGTAGAGTCACATGGAGTAACCAAATGGCCCGGTTGCTAGGGAGGGTAGAGTCACATGGGGTAACCAAATTGGCCCGGTTGCTAGGGAGGGTAGAGTCACATGGGGTAACCAAATTGGCCCGGTTGCTAGGGAGGGTAGAGTCACATGGGGTAACCAAATTGGCCCGGTTGCTAGGGAGGGTAGAGTCACATGGGGTAACCAAATTGGCCCGGTTGCTAGGGAGGGTAGAGTCACATGGGGTAACCAAATTGGCACAGTTGCTAACAAGGACAAGTCTTAGTCGCCTCCAATTCTGAGACCGTCAATCCGCGCATCTGATCACGTGACTCGTTGTGCATGACACGCGGAGACTCACAGCATGTGGAGACTCATGCTACTCTCCACGATCCACACACAACTCACCACACGCCCCATTGAGAGAACCACTAATCACCACCACGAGGAGGTTACCCCATGTGACTCTACCCTCCCTAGCAACCGGGCCAATTTGGTTACCCCATGTGACTCTACCCTCCCTAGCAACCGGGCCAATTTGGTTACCCCATGTGACTCTACCCTCCCTAGCAACCGGGCCAATTTGGTTACCCCATGTGACTCTACCCTCCCTAGCAACCGGGCCAATTTGGTTACCCCATGTGACTATACCCTCCCTAGCAACCGGGACAATTTGGTTACCCCATGTGACTCTACCCTCCCTAGCAACCGGGACAATTTGGTTACCCCATGTGACTCTACCCTCCCAGCAACCGGGCCATTTGGTTGCTTAGGAAAGTGTTTCCCAACCACTGTGCCGTGAAAGATTGTCTGTGGAAAATGATCAGATTCCACAAAATAAATCAGGGCTCCGGACAAATTTTTCAACCATTTTTTCTAACAGTGCGATTAAACTCTGCAAGAGGTCGCATTGGTGCGACTACATATTTGGCCGACTCTCTGATGGTGCTCTGTCGTTTTTTGTTCCATAAGAGCAATATCAAACAGCAAACGTTCCAAACGCGAAATGAAACCGCTTTACCCGGATCAGTCAGCGCTGCTCAATGGACAGATCTGTGCAGAGACATGCATTTACACGTGGACCGGTCAGATCCGCGACCCCCGGCAGACAGAACGCCCCTCCGCGTTCCCGTCGACTCGTGGGGACATTTCTCCGCCCCTGGCAGCGGCCCTACCACTACAGGCTGTCGGGGAGTCACTTCCCTCCTCCTCTCGCGGATGATGGTCTTCTTTCGACCCTTCCGCGTTTCTGAGGGATGGCAGGGCACTCCTCCGCCCCTGGCAGCGGCTCCATTGCTCCAGGCTGTTGGGGATTCCAGTTCCCACTCGCCTCACTGATGGCGGCCGTTCACCACGTCCAGGCTGTCGGGCTACTCCATCCCCCGGCGGATGGCAGCGGCACTCCCCTAGGTGGACGGCAGTGTCAAGGACTCTGCGACGGGCATCCCTCCTCCTTCCTGGGTTTTGGCACCAGTGTAAAGGGATATAGACGGGCAAGGAGGAGGTGAGAACCGACTTGAACATATAAATAAAAGTTTAATGAGAAACTTAAACCAAAGACACAAACACACACATGACGGACATGCCCGTAAACGCTCTCTCTCCCGCACCACCTTCCGCAGTCGGCCTTTATCCCTCTCGGAGGCTTGATTAGCCTGATAAGGGACCTGGTGTGTATAATCACGGCCCGGCCCCTCCCTCTGCCCTGTCACATATGGTTACTGCTAATCATGGGTTTACTTTTGGTTACTATGATCTTACTGCAAATGCAACAGTTGTAACTATGGATACAATGGAACTTTCCTTTTCTAAAGGCTTTCTTTGTCTTCAGATGACTGTAGATCCTTATTATAAGAAACCAGGAGTGGTGGTGGTGTAGTGGGCTAAAGCACATATCTGGTAATCAGGAGGTTGATGGTTTGATCCCCACAGTCACCACCATTGTGTCCTTGAGTAAGACACTTAACTCCAGGTTGGTCCGGGGGGGATTGTCACTGTAATAAGTGCACTGTAAGTCACTTTGGATAAAAGCGTCTGCCAAATGCATAAATGTAAATGTAAACCATGAAAGAAAACAAATTTTCAGGTCGGAGACCTGACCGGAGTCACTCAGCACGCGTTGGATTCAAAAGCGCGACTCCAGGTGTGATAGTAAAGCGTCAATACTCACCGAAATACCCAGACCCGCAAATACCGACTAAATTTAAAAGGACATTTTCATCAAAAGACAAAACTTACGACTAAAACCAAAACGTTGTCTGCTATATTTCAAGCCTTCTGAAGACATATGATAGTTTCGTGTCATTGCCAGACGGAAACAAACTCCGCCTCCGACTTATCCCTCAAAGTTGATCCACGTTTCCACACATTCAAGCTTAATGCGTCGAGAAGCGACGCACAAGGTTATTTGAGAGCTCTTTGAGACTTTTAGAGATTAAATGCTTAAATTTGGCTCTTTTCCTTACACTAAAACTACCAGAAGTCTTGGAATATAGCGCACAAGTTGCACAGACGATGTGCATGGTGCTCTTTTTTTGTCCTTTCTGTGGCTTGTAGAGAAAAGCTCCACTTTGCATATTGAAATAAGAAAGGTGTCGGGTTTGACATACAGCTTAATAACAGATTTACAAACCTGACAGTCGGAAATTACGTTTTTGAAAGCATCTTGTAGTTATCCGTCACACAAGCTTTCCTTGTCTTTCCTCCCTCCCACTTTAAGAAGAGTGTAAGAATGCAGAAACTATTATTTCACACCGAGTAGAGTAATTACGTGTGTGTGTGTGTGTGTGTGTGTGTGCGCCTTATTTATGACTATATAATTATTTCAGCTCATATTTACTGCAGGGACAAGAACCAAATGGCAACGTTCTTCATTGTCATTTTTATATCCAAGTGTTTTCTTTCTTATCCAGGGGATGTCTACAGTTTCACAGAGGTGGTAAATCATCAATCAAGACAAGTTCTGGTGTTCAAGCTTCATTCTCGAATTTACGCCGCATGCTGAAAAAATGTATGGAAATTTTTAGAGCCCCCCAAACACCACAGCGTTGCGTTTGAACCTCTGAAAATGCTTCTATTCCCGAGGCGATTGTAAATCACTCCTCAAAACACAGGCAGTACATCATAAAAGTACACTGTGAAAATGGGTAATGTAGCACAAATTTGAAACGTGCCACCCAGAGTTGCGGTTTATCAACAATGCATCCATGTTTCAAGCGGCGTTCACAGCCGAGCCGTCTCTGGAAGTGATTTCAAAATAAAACAGGGGGAAAAAAAGTTGATAGGGCTTTTAACAAGATTTTATCCAAAGCGCCTGGCGAGGTCCTGGATTTCCAGCCCACTAATTAATGACAACAGCATCAATAAATCGAGAATGCAAACCAGCAGATTTTTGGAAAACAATTGTTTGTAAGGCAACACAAACAATGGCACACATGCTATTAATTAAAGGAGCACTGACGTACGTCTGAGGAGAGATTCATTGTAGCATAATCAACCATTGAGACGAGAAAACATCGCAACGGTCGAGTACGCCTCGCTAGTAAAATGCGTTTAATGATTTTATACTCTTTAGTTTGTGTTGCGTTGCACAGACCAACGCCAGTTCTCTCTTAAAGGAACAGTGCTCCCAAACATGTCAACGACGCCACAGAGAATTTTTAAAGAATCTTCACGCAGCTCTTTTCCATTCAACTGCGGTTCATAGTAGCCACACACGTCAAGCGAAAATGACCAAAGAACGCTTTAAATGTGTCTAGCATATATCTAGTGCACTATTAGTATTTCAAGGCTTCAACAGACGCAAACTTAAAATATTATTCATTTACATTTATGCATTTGGCAGACGCTTTTATCCAAAGTGACTTACAGTGCACTTATTACAGGGACAATCCCCCCGGAGCAACCTGGAGTTAAGTGTCTTACTCAAGGACACAATGGTGGTGACTGTGGGGATCAAACCAGCAACCCCCTGATTACCAGTTATGTGCTTTAGACCACTACACCACCACTCCAAAAACTAAAAACCTTTCTCTATTGTTTGGCTTCAGACAAGAAACATAAACTACTTTTGTTATACTTTCAAAGTATTTTTTTTTTGCGCTTGACCGCTGTGGTCACCATGAACCGGTCACCATGAAAAATTCTCCTGCGTTCCATGGAAGAAATGCATACGGGTTTGGAACAACGTAAGGGTGAGTAAATAATGAAATGGGCGAAATATCCCTTTAAAGTGGTGTAAATCTATTCAGTCGACGAAATGAGTTCCTGGACCCCCGCTTGGATATTGCACTAGATTGAATTACACACGCAACAGTGCATCTTGTATTAAGCTCTCTGTAAGTAGTCATCACACATCTTGTTAGGGGAACGGCTCCTCACAAAAATGTGTTTCATAGAGTTAAATCAGATTACACAAGGTATGTTTCTGTTTCTGATAATAACATATGAGAAGGCTCATTAAAGCGTGCTTTATATTATTGCGTGTGCGTGCATCTCAGGAGATTTATGGTCTTTAAGTGTCAGGATCCGGTCACCTTTGTCACCTTTGTCACTCGGGTTTATTGCGGTGACGGGTATGTTCTGTGTCTCTGTATGAGCGCACGGCTTTGCTTGTTTTCTTGGCCGTGTGCTCTTCTGTCTAGTCTGTGTCTCATGTTCAGAGCATGCTGTCTGGTTCGGGATCTGAACGCTCGTGCTGCACGTCTTGTCTTTTTGTCTGAGCACATGGCTCATGATGTCTTCACATGCTCTTTCTGTCCGGTCTGTTGTGTTTGTTGTGAGCACATGGTTCTTGTTAAGTTGTTCGTCATGTGCTCTCCTGTGTCTCGCTCTGACCCCGCCTCCTTATTACCTCATTATTAGTTAATTTGCTCCACCTGATTTCCCTCCTCCTTTTCTTTCCTATTTCACCACATTGTGTTGTTTGTGTGGTGCCAGTTTGTTGTGGTTTATCACCCTGTTAGATTCTCCTGTGTTGGTTCCAGCCCGGAGCATTGAACCCCATCTGTCCTGTAGTGTTCTGACCAGGTCTCCCTAGCAACCAAATTGTCCCGGTTGCTAGGGAGGGTACAGTCACATGGGGTAACCAAATTGTCCCGGTTGCTAGGGAGGGTAGAGTCACATGGGGTAACCAAATTGTCCCGGTTGCTAGGGAGGGTAGAGTCACATGGGGTAACCTCCTCGTGGTCGCTATAATGTGGTTCTCACTCTCGGTGTGCCGAGTTGTGCGTGAATGCCGTGGAGAATAGCGTGAAGCCTCCACACGCACTACGTCTACACGGTAACGCACTCAACAAGTCACGTGATAAGATGTCTGAGGCAACTGAGATTCATCCTCCACCACCCGGATTGAGGCAACCGGGCTAATTTGGTTACCCCATGTGACTCTACCCTCCCTAGCAACCGGGCCAATTTGGTTACCCCATGTGACTCTACCCTCCCTAGCAACCGGGCCAATTTGGTTACCCCATGTGACTCTACCCTCCCTAGCAACAGGGCCAATTTGGATACCCCATGTGACTCTACCCTCCCTAGCAACCGGGCCAATTTGGTTACCCCATGTGACTCTACCCTCCCTAGCAACCGGGCCAATTTGGTTACCCCATGTGACTCTACCCTCCCTAGCAACCAGGCCAATTTGGATACCCCATGTGACTCTACCCTCCCTAGCAACCGGGCTAATTTGGTTACCCCATGTGACTCTACCCTCCCTAGCAACCGGGCCAATTTGGTTACCCCATGTGACTCTACCCTCCCTAGCAACAGGGCCAATTTGGATACCCCATGTGACTCTACCCTCCC
>JAVLUX010000022.1:1462500-1480000 GCA_032164185.1 Moxostoma hubbsi
AATTAAGTTTATTTTTCTTTCTATATTGAAAAAAAAATATATATATATATATTCTTTTTTTTTTTTTTTTTTTTGCAATGTTTAAAACTTTCCATGATAAATATAAAAAAAGGGGAAAAAAGAAAAGGAAATGTACCTAAAAAAAAATATATTTTCCTTTTGAATTAACCTTATTTTTCTTTCTATATTCAAGAATTTTTTTATTGCTATGTTTAAAAATACAAAAACAAATTTACTTAAAAAAAGAGAAAAAAAAGAAGTAGAAAATTAATTAATTTTTCTCCATTGTAAAATAGTTTTTCTTATTTACAATATTTTATATGCAATATTTACTTTAAAAAAATAAGAAAATGATCTTGTTTTATTGAGATGTTTTTACAGAAAACAAGGACAAAATATTGATAAATATTATTATTTGCAATTTTTAATTGTAAATGTTTTGCAATGCACGATTAAAATAATTTAACATATTTTTTTAAGCAATATATAACTGAAGAAAAAAAAAAGAAAATGTACTTTAAAAATAAGAAAAACATTTTTGGAAATCGGGTAAGAAAAGTTACATTCCTTTTGAATTAAGTTTAAGTTTGCAACAATGTTTCAAACGTGCATCTAAAGTCATTGATCTCAATATGAACTGAAACATTTATCAGTAGATTCTTCAAATCACTCGTTCACTGAAGACAGCAAAAGATCATGCATAGATATATATAGATATAGATACTGTATATTATATATAATGGTGTAGTCACGACCCCACGGGTCAACTCCCAAAACTTGCCAAACCTGACGCCTGCGCCCTCTACCTTGGAATTAACCGCCAGTAACTTTGGCATCTTTACTTGAAATCCTACTAGCGATGTAAGTTTCTTAAAATAAGGTCTGCACGTCGTCTTCTTGGTAGTCAATACTCAAAGTGTACTTCCTGTCCTAATAGCTTACGGCCTCAGCGTTTACCCCGCCAAACCTCCAACGTAACGTAGTCCAACACTCATCCACACAGAGCTGCTCATTCACACAACAACAAAAAGTTCAGCAGGGGTGAATCCTCGGTCTTCTAGAGAAGTGGACCTGTTTATAGAGGATTAGTTAATCCTCGGCATTAACCTCGTTGCTATTTTTAGAGGTGGTGAAAGGTGTCTGGATCATCTGGGTTATGTTTAACAATCAGAGTCCAAACACTGGAAGATTCTGCCACTACACCAGGAACGTTTGACTCGGAGGGACTCTTCGGGAAACCCACTGAATTATGTCACGGATGGTGCATTGAATATGCTCCACAACGCTGCATATTCCGGTTTAGGCTGCGCTCAGAAATGAGCTTTCCAGGAACAGGGATCTGACTGATTGGCTCTCATTGGCTGAGCTCTAACAGTGATCTTGTTAGGAATGTACAACTTTATTACGGTTGTTTTACGAGGGCAAGAGACGTGGAAAAGCTCAGAGGGAGCTCCAAGGATAACCAGTGACAAGACTGGGAAGACTGGGAAGACTGGGAAGACTACACTCAGTATGTCACAAAAAAAGGAAGATGTAAATATACAAACATCTCTGAATAAGGGCGAAGGGTGTTCGCTGTCCTTTTCTGCATAATGGGCACATTCAGCCCATTTCGCGGCTGATCCAGTGTCCCGCTCTGTTCTCCCGATGGCCAGTCCGCACCTGATTGGCCCCAAAGTGTGTCGGAGCCCCTGGAAAATGGCCGGTATGCCCGGTACCAGTCCAGCCCGGCCCTCAAGCCATCCTAAGTGTATATGACTTCCTTCTTTCAGCCAAACACAATCGGAGTTATATTACAAAATATCCGGCTCTTCCCAGCTTTATAATGGGAGTGAATGGTACCTTAGATTTCGAAGCCCAAAAAAGTAATCCATCCATCATAGAAGTAATCCACACGGCTCCAGGGGGTTAATAAAGGCCTTCTGAAGCGAACTTTATAAACTATAATCACTGGCTTCCGGTAACGGCCTTCTCACCAGAGTTTACACTGCGCCTACGTCATACACCGGAACTCGACTCTCTCGTGAACGTGCGGACAGATGGCCGTTACCGGAAGCCAGTGATTATAGTTTATAAAGTTATAAATATGGATAAGTTTCTAACACACAATCGCATCGCTTCAGAAGGCTTTTATTAACCCCCTGGAGCCGTGTGGATTACTTCTATGATGGATGGATTACTTTTTTGGGCTTCGAAATCTAAGGTACCATTCACTCCCATTATAAAGCTGGGAAGAGCCGGATATTTGCAATATAACTCCGATTGTGTTTGGCTGAAAGAAGGAAGTCATATACACTTAGCATGGCTTGAGGGCGAGTAAATTATGGGATACATTTCATTTTTGGGTGAACTAACCCTTTAACGTTTATCGTCATTTTTATAAGTCAAACTTTAGTCTCCATAACTAAAGTCTTTGCTAGATTTCCAAATTGAAAGCCACTCGTGATGTGCGTCACTTGATTAGAAATTTCAAGTACAAAGACAAATGAGTGCGGTTTTATTTGCGTGCTTGACTGTTTATGCGAAAGTTGGCTCCGGAAGTAAAAATCCTGTGACTTTTTTTACATTGGGAAACAGATTATTAATGGTAGCTTTAATGCTAATCGATGGTATATGCCATCAGACCAGGTTATTTTTAAAAAAAATGTCAAAATCATGTTTAACAGCCGAATTCCTGGTGAAGAACTACGCTACCCATAATCCTAAAGAGAGATCCACCAATCAGAGAATCAAAGTGCGCCAAAAGAGCTCTGTGGCTCTCCCTACACTCTCAAACTGCTTTTATGTTTGTATATATCTGAATATTTTGCAATAAACGTAACTTTTAATCAACAACTTCAAATCAATAGTTTTATTTTTCCCTTAATATTTAATTCAATGGCATTGTTTGCAATGCTTCATGGGATTGTAGTTCATTCCCTCATTAAAACCGTCTTGTACAATTGTCTTTTTGTTCGATTTTCAAATAATTTTTTGGGTTAGAGTTAGGGTTAGGGTGTTAGGGTCATGCTAGGGTTAGGGTGTTAGGTTTAGGGGTGGGGTTAAGGTTAGGAGGTTAGGGTTAGGGTGTTAGGGTCATGCTAGGGTTAGGGTGTTAGGTTTAGGGGTGGGGTTAAGGTTAGGAGGTTAGGGTTAGGTTTGGGTTATGTTAGGGTTAGGGGGTTAGGGTCATGCTAGGGTTAGGGGGCTAGGGTCATGCTAGGGTTAGGGGGTTAGGGTCATGCTAGGGTTAGGGGGTTAGGATCATGTTAGGGTTAGGGGGTTAGGGTCATGTTAGGGTTAGGGGGTTAGGGTCATGCTAGGGTTAGGGGGTTAGGGTCATGTTAGGGTTAGGGGGTTAGGGTCATGCTAGGGTTAGGGGGTTAGGGGTCATGTTAGGGTTAGGGGGTTAGGGTCATGTTAGGGTTAGGGGGTTAGGGTCATGCTAGGGTTAGGGGGTTAGGGTCATGTTAGGGTTAGGGGGTTAGGGTCATGTTAGGGTTAGGGGGTTAGGGTCATGTTAGGGTTAGGGGTTTAGGGTCATGTTAGGGTTAGGGGGTTAGGGTCATGTTAGGGTTAGGGGGTTAGGGTCATGTTAGGGTTAGGGTGTTAGGGTCATGTTAGGGTTAGGGTGTTAGGGTCATGCTAGGGTTAGGGGGTTAGGGGTCATGCTAGGGTTAGGGGGTTAGGGTCATGTTAGGGTTAGGGGGTTAGGGTCATGTTAGGGTTAGGGGGGTAGGGTCATGTTAGGGTTAGGGTGTTAGGGTCATGTTAGGGTTAGGGGGTTAGGGTCATGTTAGGGTTAGGGGGTTAGGGTCATGCTAGGGTTAGGGGGTTAGGGTCATGTTAGGGTTAGGGGGGTAGGGTCATGTTAGGGTTAGGGTGTTAGGGTCATGCTAGGGTTAGGGGGTTAGGGTCATGTTAGGGTTAGGGGGTTAGGGTCATGTTAGGGTTAGGGTGTTAGGGTCATGCTAGGGTTAGGGGGTTAGGGTCATGTTAGGGTTAGGGGGGTAGGGTCATGTTAGGGTTAGGGTGTTAGGGTCATGTTAGGGTTAGGGGGTTAGGGTCATGTTAGGGTTAGGGGGTTAGGGTCATGCTAGGGTTAGGGGGTTAGGGTCATGCTAGGGTTAGGGGGTTAGGGTCATGTTAGGGTTAGGGGATTAGGGTCATGTTAGGGTTAGGGGGTTAGGGTCATGCTAGGGTTAGGGGGTTAGGGTCATGTTAGGGTTAGGGGATTAGGGTCATGTTAGGGTTAGGGGGTTAGGGTCATGTTAGGGTTAGGGGGTTAGGGTCATGTTAGGGTTAGGGGGTTAGGGTCATGCTAGGGTTAGGGGGTTAGCGTCATGTTAGGGTTAGGGTGTTAGCGTCATGCTAGGGTTAGGGGGTTAGGGTCATGTTAGGGTTAGGGTGTTAGGGTCATGTTAGGGTTAGGGGGTTAGGGTCATGTTAGGGTTAGGGGGTTAGGGTCATGCTAGGGTTAGGGGGTTAGGGTCATGCTAGGGTTAGGGGGTTAGGGTCATGTTAGGGTTAGGGTGTTAGCGTCATGCTAGGGTTAGGGGGTTAGGGTCATGTTAGGGTTAGGGGGTTAGGGTCATGTTAGGGTTAGGGGGTTAGGGTCATGCTAGGGTTAGGGGGTTAGGGTCATGTTAGGGTTAGGGTGTTAGCGTCATGCTAGGGTTAGGGGGTTAGGGTCATGTTAGGGTTAGGGTGTTAGGGTCATGCTAGGGTTAGGGGGTTAGGGTCATGTTAGGGTTAGGGGGTTAGGGTCATGTTAGGGTTAGGGGGTTAGGGTCATGCTAGGGTTAGGGGGTTAGGGTCATGTTAGGGTTAGGGTGTTAGCGTCATGCTAGGGTTAGGGGGTTAGGGTCATGTTAGGGTTAGGGTGTTAGCGTCATGCTAGGGTTAGGGTCATGTTAGGGTTAGGGGGTTAGGGTCATGTTAGGGTTAGGGGGTTAGGGTCATGTTAGGGTTAGGGGGTTAGGGTCATGTTAGGGTTTGGGGGTTAGGGTCATGCTAGGGTTAGGGGGTTAGGGTCATGTTAGGGTTAGGGTGTTAGCGTCATGCTAGGGTTAGGGGGTTAGGGTCATGTTAGGGTTAGGGTGTTAGGGTCATGCTAGGGTTAGGGTGTTTGGTTTAGGGGTGGGGTTAAGGTTAGGAGGTTAGGTTTAGGGGTGTGGTTAGGGTTAGGGTGTTAGGGTTAGGGTTCGGTTAGGTTTAGGTTTGTAATGTTGTGATTCTCCTCAGAGCTGGTTGGTTCTGTTTATGGTGCACGACTCTTTTATGAATGATTTTACGAAATCCCTACGGGGAAAAAAAGTTGAAAAAAACAACTTGAAAAGGCTGAAACAGTGGACAGGCGATGTTGCACTCTATAGGTCTGCAGTTCGTGGAAAAGGCAAGTCGTGCACATTCTGTTACATGTTATTGGATTATCAACTAATACAGCTGAAGTCACGGTAGGATGAACTCTATTGCACTCTATAACTAGTTTTGATCAGGATCCAGATTTTACATTGGAGCAATAAAGTCGAAGAACTGGCTAACATACAAAAGTAAGCAAAAACATCATTTTATATTGAAATGCATTAATATTACTATGAACTTCATAGGCCCAACAGTGCTGTAGATCTGTGATTCAGTTTCAGGTCGTGACCCACGGGTCAAAAATTAAGGAGAGCTTGGGGCACAAAATGCCACTGAAAGTGACAAAAAAGTCTCTGAAATTTAAAGTGTTGGGGCAAAAAATGATCCCATGATTTATAACATCTGATATAGTTCAAATTACATCAGTAATTCGGTAAATCATGATCACTGAGGACATCGGTAAATTAATTAAAGTACAGTTCGAATAAACGAAAGTATTTAAATGAAAGGAATGACATATAGATTTGTATATATACAGGGCTGGACTGGTAATCTGGCATACCGGGAGTTTTCCTAGTGGGCCGGCACACTTTTGGGCTGATCAGGGGCGTAATGTCCATCGGGAGAACCGAGCGGGCCGATGGTTTGGCCGTGAAATGTGCCGAATTAGCCGCAATAAGCAACAAAGCAGAACGGGCCACAAAATGGTGCTGCGATATGCATTATCGCCTCTTTAAATGATTACTGTTGAACCCAGTCAAGTTTATTATTATTGCTGAATTATCAATGCTGTTTTATGGATTACATTTGGTTTATATACACAAGTAATATATTTTCTATTTACTTCGCACTAAACAAGCGGATCGCGACTGCCTGAACAGTGGGTCTCGATCCGCTTCCAAACGAACTCTGGTGCGGTTCGACTGATATATGAAGGCAACATGGACCAAAGATGTCTAAACGGACCAAAAACAGGAAGTGATTTGCATAATACTGACCTCAAGCACAGCTGGTTCTTCTCATCATTGGAGCGATGTTGCCCATTACAGTTCGGGACAGGCGTCGGAACCGCCAATCAGCCGTCGTTTGTGTGTGCAACGGAGGAATTCCTGGCGTTGTTTTGACTCCTTTACACATTATATACATATATACATCCAACGAGCGCATTTCGCCAGCATTGTTTTGGATGTTCGGTAAGTTCCGTCAAAAAATATGCGTCATAAAAACTGTCCAATCAGGTCGTGACATGACGTGACCTGATGCCTTTGGTTTTGTATCATTAGGTTCGTTGTTAAAAATGCCGCTGTGAATGCTAAACGAACCAGGACTAAATGCGTCATTTTCATTTTTGGTCCGGACCAAGAGAACCGAAATACAAGCGTGAACACACCCTCTGTTGCCTCCACGTCTGAGACCGTCAATCCGCGCATCTTATCACGTGACTTGTTGAGCGCGTTACCATGGAGACGTAGGTGTGGAGGCTTCACGCTATTCTCCGTGGCATCCACGCACAACTCACCACACGCCCCACCGAGAGCGAGAACCACATTATAGTGACCACGAGGAGGTTACCCCATGTGACTCTACCCTCCCTAGCAACCGGGACAACTTGGTTGCTAAGGAGACCTGGCTGGAGTCACTCAGCACGCCCTGGATTCAAACTCACAACTCCAGCGGTGATAGTCAGCGTTAATACTCTGATCTCAAATAATGTGCATAAATGCACAGCGTGGGGTGATGGTAAAGCATTCAACTCACATTGGTAAGCTGCAGTCTTCGTAGAAGTAATTCGCCATGTAACTCCGCCCCTTCAGGAGGGGTGCACAAGTTGTCAAACATTCCCCAAAATTTGCACAATGTTCCACATTATTTTGGCCGAAGAAGTACATAATCCGAGTAGTCGTAGTACACTTCTTGTCAATGCAATTTCAGTGTGAACGTACCACTCGAACGACTACAAAATGCAGAAGAACAGTGCAGAAGTGTGCGATTTGGGACGCACGGATGGTCTACATTTACATTTACATTTACATTTATGCATTTGGCAGACGCTTTTATCCAAAGTGACTTACAGTGCACTTATTACAGGGACAATCCCCCCAGGAGCAACCTGGAGTTAAGTGTCTTACTCAAGGACACAATGGTGGTGACTGTGGGGATCAAACCAGCAACCTCCTGATGGCCAGTTATGTGCTTTAGCCCACTACACCACCACCACTCCATCTATGAAGCAATATTTACAATTATTGGACTATTCGATACATTACCATTTATAAATTCCACGACAGCTATGAATATTTCTGCAAATGTACATTCATTAAAAGTGTCATTAAAGAGTTTAGTCTCCAACAGAAAGAGCGTTTGTTGGATGTCACACAACTGAAAGCCACTCCTGATGTCCGAACAGAAACGCTCGTCCATAAACCATGTGTTTCACTTAATCTGAGATTTCATTCAAGTCCATCTATGAAGACAAATGCGCCCGCTTTCATCCGCGTTGCTAGGCTGTTTACACGAAAGCATCATCGTCACAATGGCGCAATTTGCTGCAAATGACAAATCTCGCTGATTAATTTATATTACTGACTAATATTTTTCCACTTGTTTGGGAACAGATGATAATTAATGTCTCTGTTTGATGATCTCTGTGTGGAAATTGTTTAAAAATATCCGTTTTATTTGCCGCACCATTTATACAAAATTCATTCAAGCTACAAAAGCGGGAGGCGGGACGGACGCGGAGCTCTGTGAAGTTATTTTAGCCTCGAGTCGCTGCACCGCTGGCCGTTTGCCCGCTCGTTCTTGCCCGGATGCAATACAAAATATCCCACTGGCTCCAACAACATGTTTACAAAAAGCAAGTGTGTGTGCGAGTGTGATGCTCCGCACAAATCTGGGAGGCCTGCGTTCAGTCAACACCAGTGGGTGACCTGAAACGGCCCCTGCAGGCGCAGCAGGCCCCGATGCTCTCTGGTGTCGCATTTGACAGCGCAGCCGTTTGAAATTCAGTCCTCGCAGTTGGTGAACTTCACAGTCATTCCAATCTATTTTCCAAGAAATCAAATCTAGCCAACTCAGACGCTCTGATTAACTAAAGCAAGGCATGACCCGTCGAATTTCAGGATCAAAGTCAGGGATTTTGAGAGCACTTTGAAATGATGTCACAGTGGGGGAAAGGTACAGGGGAAACTCTGAATCTAATTCAATGTGATTTATGAGGAATTTGCATTGGATTAGGGACAAATTATGGTTAGGAATGCACACGTATTAAATGCGTGTCTTAGTGGCATGTGACTCAAATGCTGTTTAAAAAGCAAGCATGCAACCAATGCATGAAAACTCTACAGCTGTTTATACAGACCCAGAGGTGTTACTCATTGATAGTTTAGCTCGGGACACTTCTGAGATATCTGAGCTATGTTCCATTACTAAAATCCTTTAGGAGGACTTAAACCAGACACATATGAGTCAATAGTTTCATACAGTACTTGTGCATTGCAGAGCTCAGATCATTTGCTCTAGGGAGAATTTGACGGGAGTTTTTTCTCTTCGGTATCTTGTCCAATTTGAGCTCAGTTTGAGACCTCTCGTGAGATTACTCCAGTCAGGTCTCCTTAGCAACCAAACTGGCCCGGTTGCTAGGGAGGGTAGAGTCACATGGGGTAACCAAACTGGCCCGGTTGCTAGGGAGAGTAGAGTCACATGGGGTAACCAATTTGGCCCGGTTGCTAGGGAGAGTAGAGTCACATGGGGTAACCAATTTGGTTACCCCATGTGACTCTACCCTCCCTAGCAACCGGGCCAATTTGGTTGCTAAGGAGACCTGACTGGAGTCACTCAGCATGCCCTGGATTCAAACTAACGACTCCAGCGGTGATAGTCAGCGTCAATACTCGCGGAGAAACCCAGTATTTACTGTTACATTTGATAACTCCACCTATCACCTGTAATTCAAGGTGATTAAGCAACTGTGTTACTTAAGTTAAATGTACTCACTCACTATAATCAATGGCGTGAAGTTAAGTCAAATTGTACTTAATTTTATACCATCAAAATGTACATCAAATCTGTGTGAAGTGAAAAATGAAGGGAAACTTATTAGTCATTTTTGGAGACGTTAAAGGGATTCTCATTCAAATATCCTCTAAAATAAACAATATCATCCAGATTTTCCCACACACAGAACTGAACAAATGTTTGACGCTTTCGACCATGAAAATACAAAAAACAGATAACCCGAGCGAGGTCAAACGAGGCCATGTGCTCTTTCTACTAGGTAAAACAACACCTTGTCATCTCAACCTTTCCTCGGCAAACCAAGTTAATTGTCCTATCACAAGCAATCCACACACAATCCGGAGGAAATCATCTATGCTACGATAAAGTAACCAGCACCCTGGAGCAAAAGTGCACATAAATATCACATGTAGTAGCAGCTCATTAACATATCACAATATCAAGCATTTGTTTCAGTCGTAACCCGCGGCACTAAAACCAAACGAGGGACATGTTGCAACTCAAAAACAAAAACATAAAAATTCTTTAACGTTTGGTTTTAAGACTTGTACGGTGAGCCAAAATCCTCCCCCTCATGCAGCTGTTTTTCATATTTATACATTTAATTCTGTCTGGAAAGCTCAATGATTTGTGTACATGCATAACAAATACACACATTTTAACCATTTCTTTATTTGTTTTCCAAGGTTTGACATGGTGTTGTTGGAGGTTTTGGGGTGAATCTCATGAAAACATGTCATTTCATGGATGTGTTTTACTGCCAAATGAAAAGAAAAGACCGGAGAAATGATCATCTATATAAAGAATAGATTTGCAAACCAATTTCCACTAAAAGTCTCATTACTGTAATGTGTTTGTTGGGTCAGAAATGAAATTAAGGGGGTCTTAGGGCAAATAATGCCACAGGAAATGACAAAAATACATATTATGACATAAAATAACAGGTTATAAATCCTCAATCTTGACCGTTTCTTTGAATGAATTGATTAAATTGATGTATTTGATGACATATACAGATGAGACACAACTCACGTTTTAAATGAAAAAAGTCAAATAAAATATAATAAAAAATGCCTCTAATATTGCAAATATTCCCATTTATGTAAAAGTTCATTTCTGACTCTGGTTTGTACTATATGTTTATTTTTGCATTTGTTTTTGATTCTCATATTCTCATTGTTGTAATAAAGTATTTTTTAATGCTGTATTACATTTGCCCGATTTATTGATTTAAAAAAATATATATATACATTTATTTATTTAAATCAGCATAAATAAAAAACAGTACAACAAATACTACCATTAAATATTTCACAATTTTTATCATATATATTAATAATATACAAGAATTTTTTTTTGCATTATGCTAATTTTACAATAATTAAAATTTGAGTTTTAAATGTGCTTTATTGTTCTGAAATAGATATATGAAATAATAAATAAATATATATATATATATCACAGTAAATCAAATAAAAAATAATATATATATATATATTTGAATATATGCATTTATTTATTTATTTTAATCAGCATAAATAAAAGACATTATAACAAATACTACCATTAAATATTTCAAAATTGTAATCATATATATTAATAATATACAAGAAAGAGATTTTGCATTATGCTAATTTTACAATAATTAAAATTTGGGTTTTAAATGTGCTTTATAGTCATGAAATAATGTCACATTAAAAATATATATATATTTTTTTTATATAATTACAAATTTCAAAAAAAATATATATATAAAACAAAATTAATAAAAATAAATATATATATTTATTTTTTTTTGTATATTTTGTAAAAATATATATATTTATATATATATATTTTTTTTTTTGTAATTTTTTTTATATATAATAAAAAAAAACACAAAATTGATGGTGGCTTAATTTCCTTTTAGGAAAATAAACTTTTGATTTCGGGATGCAAAGACTTGGACATGTTCTTAACAGGTTTTGTGAGATTCTCCCTCTTAGCAACCGTTGCACATTTACCGTAGCACAAATAATTTCTCATTTCAGACGTCTTTTGTCTGGCTGTGATCAGATACGATCATTTAAGGTCATTTAAAGAGTTCAGACACTGAATCACTCACACAAACATGGCGAGTAACTGCACAAGACGAAGAACTCCACTCGCGTTACACTGACACTCAACCGGTTAATACAGCAAATGACCCCTGAAATGAAACACTAGCTGACAAATGATTTAACGCTGTATAACGTGCACAGAGGTTCACTCTCGTAGCCTCTGTTGTCTTAGCAGGTCTGCAGCCAAAGCAAACATCTGCTTGTGTTTTACAGGAGGCCACAGTCAGCGACTGTAAACAGACATGAAGTTGTCAGAGACGCGATCTGTCCATCACAGATGCACAAATGATTACATGCTAACTTAACAGATGGCCCAGAGTCATGTTTCTTAAAAATGTACTGGCGTACGATGCCTTAAAATGCTTAACAGGCACCTCAGTTGGCTTTAGAACTACAGGTGGCCATTTCTCTCCAAGGCTAACGGTTTCATCTTTAAAGACAACGGTGGTGAAGTCTACGGCTCTTTCGCTCAGTCACGACATGACTATGAAAGTCTGTCAGTCTGCCGTGGATACGACACAACGGCAGCGGCTGAGGTGAGTTAGACGGGCCGCACACTGAGGGGAGATGTGCTTTGGGAATCCTGGATCAAACGAGATTATGTAAATGCGATGCATAATTAATGCAGGGCCCTTCTTCACTTCACCACAGCGATGACATGCTCATAACACCAGCCGAGACCACGTCAGTGTGGCACATTATTGCAAAGACCCTTTAAACGTGGACTAAGACATGCATTGTGAGACCTACAATGCAATTAATTAAGTTAAATGCCATTTTGCAAAGCTTGTAAGTTTCTGGTCTCCAACTAATGTAAATCATCATTTGTTGCTAACTATTTGTTTACATATTAGCAAAACTAGCGTTATATTAGCACACCACTTTTTATGCCATTCGACTTCCGACTTTGCTTTGGTTGATGTAAAGATTTTATACCAATCAACTTTTATTCAAATTGGTGTACTATTATAATAGTAGGATTTTAATGACTTTTTTTTGCTAGAAGTCTATTGGTATAAAAATGTACATTATATTGGTCGTATTATAAAGACAACTACTATTATAATAATACATACATTTTTATACCAATCAACCAAAGACTTTTTCTGCTGTAGTCGATCGGTATAAAAACTGACATATTATTATAACGGTAGAATTATAATGACGACTACTTTTAGAAATATATGATTTTTATTTTTTCAACAGAAGTTGATTGGAATAAAAATGCATGTATTATTATAATAGTATAATAATAATAATAATAATAATAATAATAATAATACAATATTACAATATTACTTTACACTACATTAATAATACATATATATTTAAACAAATAAATTCCATTGAAAAAAAGTGAGACGTTGAAAGGTATAAAAATGTACGTACTATTATAATAGTATAATAATAATAATAATATTAATACAATATTACAATATTACTTTACACTATAATAATAATACATATATATTTAAACAAATAAATTCCATTGAAAAAAGTGAGACGTCGAAAGGTATAAAAATGTACGTACTATTATAATAGTATAATAATAATAATAATAATAATAATACAATATTACAATATTACTTTACACTACATTAATAATACATACATATTTAAACATTTAAATTCCATTGAAAAAAGTTAGACGTCGAACGGTATAAAAATGTACGTACTATTATAATAGTATAATAATAATAATAATATTAATACAATATTACAATATTACTTTACACTATAATAATAATACATATATATTTAAACAAATAAATTCCATTGAAAAAAGTGAGACGTCGAAAGGTATAAAAATGTACGTACTATTATAATAGTATAATAATAATAATAATAATACAATATTACAATATTACTTTACACTACATTAATAATACATACATATTTAAACATTTAAATTCCATTGAAAAAAGTTAGACGTCGAACGGTATAAAAATGTACGTACTATTATAATAGTATAATAATAATAATAATAATATTAATACAATATTACAGTATTACTTTACACTATAATAATAATACATACATATTTAAACAATTAAATTCCATTGAATAAAGTGAGATGTCGAACGGTATAAAAATGTACGTATTATTATTATTATTATTATAGTATAATAATAATAATAATAATAATAATAATAATAATAATAATACATATTTAAACAATTAAATTCCATTGAAAAAAGTGAGACGTCGAACGGTATAAAAATGTATGTATGCCACTGCATGAAAAGAGTCCAATCTGGAAAAATGTGGGAATAATAGACTCCCATGTATTAGGGAATAAACAGACCCAAACAACATGAGATTCGTCTGGTGGTGACGACTGATGGCTGTCCCGCTAAGAGTACCTTTTATATGTTAATGTCAATTGTGAGTGAAAGGTGTTTGGTGCTTTCTGTGGTTTCAGAGGGTTAGTTTGGCCTATTGTAGGCTACAGTGAACTACATTACTGTTCAGACAAACATGCTAAAATAAACACCCTCAATGTAAATGTTGTTCACCAAACAGTGGTGATATCTCAATAATAACGACATTTTATTCATATAAAATCTGAACTGTTGTGCAGAGTGGCATTACTACTGATATCGTCTCTTTTGTCTGACTTAACCGCACAGATTAAGTACTCCATACCTCAACAGGGCTCCCAAAAAATGTCTGTCTGGGCAAGGGTGCAATCTGTGTTGCAACGTGTATCTTTTTCCAGGGCAATAACATGGAGGTGTTTCTGCAGCCAAAGCTTTAAGATGTGTGTGTGTGTACTTGTAACAACTAGCTCTGCTCTTCCAATTGCTGACTATTCATGATTGACCCCCTAATCACCCCCCCCCCACCCCCCCCCACACACACACCTCCACCTCACACACCAACCCCTCCAGCCAGGGACGGATTATGGCTTGCAAAGGTCCTGGGGCCAATTCTCTCCAAGGTCCCTCCCTCCAATTGTTGTTTTCAGGGGTTTTGTTTTCCTGCCCAAAATTTGATGAGCTGGAAAAATGTTAGTTCGTTGTTCATGCCCAAAAAGTTTTTAGAGCGGGGGGGATCACCAAAATAGATTGCGCAACCTTAAAGCCCAGGGTCCCCCTCGGGCAGTAAAGGGCCCCTGGGCACTAGCCCCATTGGCCCAGTAAGTAATCCATCCCTGCCTCCAGCACAGACTTTTGTTGCTCTGATCTCTGGTACGACTTGTTGAGGGGTCATTTCAAACACCTACAGATTCTACAGACAGACTGAAGAGGATTATAACGAGGCTATGAGGAAGCAGAATTCCTACTTTCATCCTGGAAAAGGAAGAGCTGAGAGAAGAGTAAGTTTAACATCATTTATACGGTTGACGTAACTTTTATAAGCCATATGTTGTTCTTTAAGTGGTAGTTTTCAGTGGTTACAGACACGGGCGGGTTGTGAAGATGCTGATGTTGTCCACGGGACACGGGAGGCCAGTGTTGGTTGTGAAACCAGCAGCTTTGAGAAGCTCTGTTCCAGGAGCTATAGAAGAGACTTGAAGGTGTGAAAAAGTCTCCAGACAACATAAAAGGATTACTTAGCATGGCGACAAATGGCCATAACACGTATGAAATCGTCAGTCACTAGCGTCCGAAATGGTATATAAACGGGTATCATCGGGCCTGTGGAATTCAACAATCCCGGCCTGTGCTTTTCTGAAACCGTCAGCGGTTTATACGGGAGCCTCCTGGTCCGAATAGAGCTCTTTAATGTGAATATTGTAATGATGACTATCATTATAATAAGCTCACAGCTGGTTGGCCCCAATCAGTGACCGGGCGACTGTGGCTCAGGTGGTAGAGCGGGTCGGCCACTAATCACAGGGTTGGCGGTTGACTCCACATGCCGAAGTGTCCTTGGGCAAGACACTGAACCCCAAGTTGCTCCCAATGGAGGCTAGCGCCTTGCATAGCAGCTCTGCCGCCATTGGTGTGTGAATGGGTGAACGAGACGCAGTGTACAGCGCTTTGAATACCACTAAGGTTAAAAAGGCTCTATATAAGTGCAGGCCATTTACCACCTAAGATAACGTGCAACCTCGACGCTCTAAAGTAGACTCAAGTCGACGCAAAACTGGTCGAATTCCGTATAGACAGCCCTTGAAACAGAATCAGATTACTCAAAGAACGCTCGAGTTAGCGGAGAAAAAGCCCCGCAATTTAATTGTTTATTTACTGTGTTTGCATGTTGTGACAGGATGGAGGGCGGGGCTAGTCGTGATTCCATAGAAGCGACCCCTAATCTGGCTAATCAAGCCTCAGCGAGGGATAAAGGCCGACCAAAGATGGCAGTGCGAGAGAGAGAGAGAGAGTTACGGGCAGCTGTCTGACACCTTTGTGTGTTTATCTTTATGATTAGTTTTTCATTAAACTATTATTTATATTGTGAAGCCGGTTCTCTCTCTCTCTCTCGCCTCTCTCTCTCCCACTGCCGCTCCGTGTTGGCCTTTCCCTCTCTTTTTAAAAAATGTTTGTTAATTTGGCATGAACGCCATTATGGCGTCTAGGTGCCACATTATTTTTTGTTTCCCTCCCCTTATCCCCTCCCTCATCCAGGTAGATGGGGATGACCTGCCGGCAGACGGGACGTTTCCCCTCCCCAGGGAAAGAGCTCCCCGGCCTGAGAGAATGAGGAAGGAACGTGGCAGGGAGGGTGCGGGGCCAGGTCGTGATGCTACACACCCGGCCCCTAATCAGGCTAATTAAGCCTCCGAGACGGATAAAGGCCAACCGGAGACGGCAGTGTGAGAGAGAGTTACAGGCAGCTGTCCGACAACTTTGTGTGTTTGTCTTTTTCTTTAGTTTTTCATGAAACTATTATTTATATTGTCAAGCCGGTTCTCGCCGCCTCCTTTCCATTAATCCCATAAACACGATCTGGATGGGATAAAAATCGAAAAGAGAATTGCAAAACATGAATTAACCAAAACCTCCTATAGTCAGAAAAGTAGAACAGAAAATGCGTTGCAAGCACTAATAAAACCGTCAACGCACAAAGCCTGGCTCTTTTCGAATTCTCCTTTCCTCGCTGCGAGTCGAGAGGTGCAAACGTTGTCTGGCCGCTAGTCAATGCTACACTCCCTGGACAAAGAAAAAGTGTCCGCTAAATGACAAATATTCTCCAGTCCTTTGAACGGAAAATCCCAACTGGACCTTGATGACGGTTGCTATGCTACAGCGATCCTTCTCATCTTCTCTGGCTGAGCGTGGAATGGATGTTGTTGACAGTGAGGACTGAGAACGAGAGGTTAAAAGGACAAATATGCCAAGCTGGCGCGGTGGGAAAAACAGAGTCAAAACCTCGAGTGTTGTGCTTTATAGACGCTAATAATTAACCGTAAGCAGGATTTCTGGTGGCGGTCTCGCAGCTAGTCGAACGGTGGTTGAGGCTAGGATCTACGCCAGTCTCTTGAGTTAGCTGCAGGCACTGGCTGTTTTTCCTATTCTCTGCTGTCCTGATGTGACCCGAGAGCCCGTGCCAAGTTCTTAGCAGATTTTATTGGAGGTAACTAGGTTAGGAGACAACAGCATATTTCAGCTACGGAAAAATGAAAGGATGACTTCTCTCTGTTTCAGATTGTCAAAAAAAAAAAACGTTTGGAGGTGACAACAACTTGCGTAGTTATTGCAAGACTCTGAAGTATGAATATGAAAACGTTTATGGGTGATTTATCCATTAAAGGAACTTTTTTTGGTCTCCAAGGATGATTTGGTTGTTTTAAAAAAAAAACAACCATTCGGAAAAATTCAACTTAGCATTTTTAACTGAGAACTTATAAACACGTTTATTTAATTGATTTGGTATTTATGTGTATACTTTATTTTTATAACAAAGAATCAGTGGGTTTTATTGACTAATAAATGCAGATTTAAGTGCACAGAAAAGTTTCTTGTGGCAAATTTCCACCGGATTCACAACAAGTGCGTACACAAAGATATGTTGACTATTCGTACTTACATTTTTTTGGGGGGGTGGGGGGGTGTATGCATGGTTTCAGTTGGTTCTAAATTTGACCGTAACTT
>JAVLUX010000022.1:1492500-1517500 GCA_032164185.1 Moxostoma hubbsi
CCCCATTGCCCACCCCATTGGCCACCCCATTGGCCACCCCATTGGCCACCCCATTGGCCACCCCATTGCCCACCCCATTGGCCACCGCATTGGCCACCGCATTGGCCACCCCATTGCCCACCCCATTGCCCACCCCATGGCCACCCCATGGAAATTGCTATTTTACTATTTCTTTTGGTAATTTTTTGACACATTTTAGTTCTTTAGAGGTGAAATCACCTCTGTACAAAATTAACATGTGCACACACACCAAGGTCGCCAAATCTCTCCATCCCGGGGGTCATTGCACAGCCCCCCCACCCCCCCAGTTTGCACAGCATTTGTGTCATAATCAAACTCAAATTAATTTCAACTTGTTCCTCCTTTTCTTTAAATGTATGTTCCAGTGAGACACTTCCAATGCAAGTCAATGGGGTTTAATCTGTGTGTGTGTGTGTGTGTGTGTGTGTGTTCCAGTGAGACACTTCCAATGCAAGTCAATGGGGTTTAATCTGTGTGTGTGTGTGTGTGTGTGTGTGTGTGTGTTCCAGTGAGACACTTCCAATGCAAGTCAATGGGGTTTAATCTGTGTGTGTGTGTGTGTGTGTGTGTGTTCCAGTGAGACACTTCCAATGCAAGTCAATGGGGTTTAATCTGTGTGTGTGTGTGTGTGTGTGTGTGTGTGTGACACTTCCAATGCAAGTCAATGGGGTTTAATCTGTGTGTGTGTGTGTGTGTGTGTGTGACACTTCCAATGCAAGTCAATGGGGTTTAATCTGTGTGTGTGTGTGTGTGTGTGTGTGTGTGTGTGTGTGTGACACTTCCAATGCAAGTCAATGGGGTTTAATCTGTGTGTGTGTGTGTGTGTGTGTGTGTGTGTGACACTTCCAATGCAAGTCAATGGGGTTTAATCTGTGTGTGTGTGTGTGTGTGTGTGTGACACTTCCAATGCAAGTCAATGGGGTTTAATCTGTGTGTGTGTGTGTGTGTGTGTGTGTGTGTGTGTGTGTGACACTTCCAATGCAAGTCAATGGGGTTTAATCTGTGTGTGTGTGTGTGTGTGTGTGTGTGTGTGTGACACTTCCAATGCAAGTCAATGGGGTTTAATCTGTGTGTGTGTGTGTGTGTGTGTGTGTGTGTGTGTGTGTGTGTGACACTTCCAATGCAAGTCAATGGGGTTTAATCTGTGTGTGTGTGTGTGTGTGTGAGACTTCCAATGCAAGTCAATGGGGTTTAATCTGTGTGTGTGTGTGTGTGTGACACTTCCAATGCAAGTCAATGGGGTTTAATCTCTGTGTGTGTGTGTGTGTGTGACACTTCCAATGCAAGTCAATGGGGTTTAATCTGTGTGTGTGTGTGTGTGTGTGTGTGTGACACTTCCAATGCAAGTCAATGGGGTTTAATCTGTGTGTGTGTGTGTGTGTGTGTGACACTTCCAATGCAAGTCAATGGGGTTTAATCTCTGTGTGTGTGTGTGTGTGTGACACTTCCAATGCAAGTCAATGGGGTTTAATCTGTGTGTGTGTGTGTTCCAGTGAGACACTTCCAATGCAAGTCAATGGGGTTTAATCTGTGTGTGTGTGTGTGTGTGTGTTCCAGTGAGACACTTCCAATGCAAGTCAATGGGGTTTAATCTGTGTGTGTGTGTGTGTGTGTGTGTGTGACACTTCCAATGCAAGTCAATGGGGTTTAATCTGTGTGTGTGTGTGTGTGTGTGTGTGTGAGACACTTCCAATGCAAGTCAATGGGGTTTAATCTGTCAACATTAAAATACTGTTTCAACAGTATAGACACATAAACAATATGTGTGTTAACATGATTTTACTGTGTTAAAATCACTTACTGACCACATCTGTAAAAATTTGGAGGCAATTTTACAACTTTGTTGCTATGACGACGTAACGCTGCAAACCCTAAAACGATGATTTAAACAACATTACAGCTGAAATAATGTAAGTGCTTTTATTAAATTATAAGCGTCACATTTCTGCCTTTAAACCCTCCAAAAATGGACCCCATTGACTTCCATTGGAAGTGCCTCACTGAGACACAGATTTGGGCTTTTTTGAAGGAGGAATGAGTTAAAATGATGTTTTATGGAAATCGGTTTAGTCACAAATGCTGTCGCTTGAGCGTAACACGCACTGAACCAGTACTGCAGTACCAGCATTGCATTAAAAGCAGAACAGTTCAAAAGAGTCAATGCAAAATATAGAAATATACCAGCAACTTCACCATTTCCATTTCTTCTTTATCTCTAAAGGTCATTGCGATTGCAACTCTGGAAAAATATTATTTTCAAATGCATAATAACGATAAGACAAAAAGGGCTGGTTTTGCATGCTAAATGTGATCTTGAACAGTATGTTCAGTCAATAAAGTCATGCTGTAATTCAGTGCCAAACTGCAACTTATAGAAGTTGCTTTTTGAATGACAGGTTGCTGCCTACATAGAGCGTAACGAAACGCTCACTGATGAGGCTGCCTATGTAGGCATCTTGGAACGAAGCGTCTACCTACTCAAGTAGGGGTGTCTGATGGATGACATCGCAGAGAGTGTGTTTGAGTGGTGAAGCCCTTCAGCAGGAACACTCACTGTTCAGTCTGAGGGGGAATGGACACCGAGGGACTGTATGACAGGAACAGGGCCGGGTTTAAGGGAAGGATGGAAATATGTGAAGCCTGAGTGCTTGACGGGGGCTTTTGAACAACTCTCTCCCTCTCTGTCTATGTCTCTCTCTCTCTCTCTCGCTCTCTCTCCCTCTCTCTCTCTCTCTCTCTCTCTCTCTCTCTCTCTCTCTCTATGTCTCTCTCTCTCTCCCTCCCTCTCTATCTCCCACTCTCTCTGTCTCTCTCTCTCTCTCCCTCTCTCTCTCTCTCTCTCTCTCTCTCTCTCTCTCTCTCTCTCGCTCTCTCGCTCTCTCTCCCACTCTCTCTATGTCTCTCTCTCTCTCTCTCGCTCTCTCTCCATGTCTCTCTCTCTCTCCCTCCCTCTCTATCTCCCACTCTCTCTGTCTCTCTCTCTCTCTCCCTCTCTCTCTCTCTCTCTCTCTCTCTCTCTCTCTCTCGCTCTCTCTCCCACTCTCTCTATGTCTCTCTCTCTCTCTCTCTCCCTCTCTCTCTCTCTCTCTCTCGCTCTCTCTCCCACTCTCTCGCTCTCTCTCCCACTCTCTCTATGTCTCTCTCTCTCTCTCTCCCTCTCTCTCTCACTCTTTCCCTCTCTATCTCTCTCTCTCTCTCTCTCTCTCTGATCAGCATGCAATGTGATTAGAGGCCACGTGTTGGCTGTCCTCGCAGCTTCGTTTAATGTATTCAGCCCTCTTCTTTATCAGCTGGCCGAGTAGCCCTTTAATCTGCTGCGTGTTAACGGTGTGCGCATCTCTCAACGGTGCATTTCACCTGTCTGGGAGGATGCTGCGGTCTGCTATAGAAGATGAGTGCCGGCTCTCCTCTCGAAATACAAGTGCAAATCTAGACCTTCACATTTTCCAAAATCAGGCAATTTATTCCCTCCTCTGTCCTCTATAATTCAAAGACATAAACATTAAATTGCGAGTTATTTTTATGTTTATTAAATGGATATGTGCCGTTCTGCATGCTGATAAATGGAGAGTCTCAGACTGAGCTCTGATTTGCTCAAAAGACCAAAGACTGTCAGCTGAAGACAGATCTCAGCATGATCTCAAACTATATCCTACTGTCAGACAACAATTGACTCGTTTGTCTATTTGCATCTGTGATAAATTAGTCATTAATTCACCTGAGCTATGACTGAGCGACCCATGACTTAAAGGAATATGTTCCGGGTTCATAACAAGTTATGATAACCATAACAGTATTTTTGGCATAATATTGATTACCACAAAAAACTATATTTTGACTCAAAAGTGTGTGTTCCAGTGTGACACTTCCAATGCAAGTCAATGGGGTTTAATCTGTAAACATTAAAATACTGTTTCAAAAGTATAGACACATAAACAATATGTGTGTGAACATGATTTTACTGTCATTAAATGACGCACTGACCACATCTGTGTAAAGTCAGACAATTTTACAACTTCGTTGCCATGACGACGTAACGCCGCAAACCCTAAAATGACGATTCAAACAACTTTACAGCTCAAACAATACACGACTTTTAACAGAAGATTTCATGTAAGTGCTTTTATAAAATTATAAGCGTCACATTTCTGCCTTTAAACCCTCTAAAAATGGACCCCATTGACTTCCATTGTAAGTGCCTCACTGGAACACAGATTTAAAAAAAAAAAAAAGAGGAGGAACGAGGAGTCTGGGTATCTCAGCGGGTATTGACACTGACTATCACCGCTGGAGTCGCGAGTTTGAATCCATGGTGTGCTGAGCGACTCCAGTCAGGTCTCCTTAGCAACCAAATTGGCTTGGTTGCTAGGGAGGGTAGAGTCACATGGGGTAACCAAACTGGCCCGGTTGCTAGGGAGGGTAGAGTCACATGGGGTAACCAAATTGACCCGGTTGCTATGGAGGGTAGAGTCACATGGGGTAACCAAATTGTCTCGGTTGCTAGGGAGGGTAGAGTCACATGGGGTAACCAAATTGACCCGGTTGCTATGGAGGGTAGAGTCACATGGGGTAACCAAATTGACCCACTTGCTAGGGAGGGTAGAGTCACATGGGGTAACCAAATTGTCTCGGTTGCTAGGGAGGGTAGAGTCACATGGGGTAACCAAATTGTCTCGGTTGCTAGGGAGGGTAGAGTCACATGGGGTAACCAAATTGTCTCGGTTGCTAGGGAGGGTAGAGTCACATGGGGTAACCAAATTGACCCGGTTGCTAGGGAGGGTAGAGTCACATGGGGTAACCAAATTGTCTCGGTTGCTAGGGAGGGTAGAGTCACATGGGGTAACCAAATTGTCTCGGTTGCTAGGGAGGGTAGAGTCACATGGGGTAACCAAATTGTCTCGGTTGCTAGGGAGGGTAGAGTCACATGGGGTAACCAAATTGACCCGGTTGCTAGGGAGGGTAGAGTCACATGGGGTAACCAAATTGTCTCGGTTGCTAGGGAGGGTAGAGTCACATGGGGTAACCAAATTGACCCGGTTGCTAGGGAGGGTAGAGTCACATGGGGTAACCAAATTGTCTCGGTTGCTAGGGAGGGTAGAGTCACATGGGGTAACCAAATTGACCCGGTTGCTATGGAGGGTAGAGTCACATGGGGTAACCAAATTGTCCCAGTTGCTAGGGAGGGTAGAGTCACATGGGGTAGCCAAATTGTCCCAGTTGCTAGGGAGGGTAGAGGCATATGGGGTAACCAAATTGTCCCGGTTGCTAGGGAGGGTAGTCTCACATGGGGTAACCAAATTGGCCCGGTTGCTAGGGAGGGTAGTCTCACATGGGGTAACCAAATTGGCCCGGTTGCTAGGGAGGGTTGTGTCACATGGGGTAACCAAATTGTCCTGGTTGCTAGGGAGGGTAGAGTCACATGGGGTAACCAAATTGTCCCGGTTGCTAGGGAGGGTAGAGTCACATGGGGTAATCTCCTCATGGTGGTGATTAGTGGTTCTCTCAATGGGGCGTGTGGTGAGTTGTGTGTGGATCGTGGAGAGTAGCATGAGTCTCCACATGCTGTGAGTCTCCGCGGTGTCATGCACAACGAGTCACGTGATAAGATACGCGGATTGACGGTCTCTGAAGCTTGTCCTCTGCCACTCTGATTGAGGCGATTAACCGCGCCACCATGAGGGCCTACTAAGTAGTGGGAATTGGGCGTTCCAAGTTGGGGAGAAAAGGGGGTAAAAGAAAGAAAAGGAGTGACAAGTCGAAAGTTATTTTTTGTGCTAATCAAAATTATGCCACAAATGCTGTCGATAGAACTTAACTAGTATTGATCCCTATTTAGTGCATGACTTAACCTCCAGTGTGCTGTCTGTCTGCACTGGTCTCAGAACAGTTTGAAATGCTCCTTATTTTCATCATAACTCCATATAAAGCCTCAGAAAGACACATTTATCAGTTTCTGCATGAATACATTTATTCTCAATGTGATAATGCACAGAATATATAGGAATGCATTTATTAATGTTAATGAATAGAACTATATTGCACATGTGATAACAAAATAAAATACTGCATTAAGAATTTATATTAAAATGAAGTGAAATGTCCCACAAATGTGTTAATGTTTAAACTTATTCAAAATAATATAAAATATGTTTTTTCAACTTTTGAGTGAATAATGTCCCATTTTCCACATATGTGGACATCATGTTTATCAGCGCGCTGAAGCACGAAAAATTTATGGATTCTTTAAAGCGGCATATCAAACGAAACTAGAGACTCTCCTCTTTACAACCAAACACGTTTTAATCAAAAAACTTAAAGAAGTTTCTTACCAGAGGCACTTTTGTTGGCGCTGCGCCCGTAGAAGAGCTTCATGGAATCAACGCAATGCAAATATCGAATATTTATGAGTGCTATGAATTTTTATGCTGATTAGAGGATCATGCTGTTATCTGGAATCAATTCCAAGTCGAGTTTACCGTGCACTTCCGAGTTGCCGTGTATGTAGAGCATATCATATCAGTCACTTACAGTGTGAGGAGACATTTCACAGTTTGGATGCTGCCTATGTAGCCAGTAGACATCATGACGGTGCACTCAATTTTGGAACGGAGCTGATATCTAAGTTTTGACCCTGTGAATGATAAATCTGGATTACAATGTTCATAAAGTCTGTGAACTGACAGAAGCAGATGAAAGAACTCAAAGGAGCCACATAAAACAATCTGTGCTTCTCTCTCGCGTAACACTCGCCATGCGGAGAGACAATATGAATTATGATGAAAAAAGGTCATCGGATATTATCAAAATGTCAGCGCTTCAGAGCCCTGTAACACTTTAAGCTTGGTTATGATTCTGCGCTGGGCTTTGCCATTTCACTGAGTGTGTGCGTGTGAATTTGTGCATGAAGTATAAGAGAGAGAATAGGCACATTTTTATTATTATTATTATTATTCCAATTATAAAACGGACAGTTTTCGTTCCTGGATGCCGACTGGTCGAAACGTACACTTGACTTAATTTTCCATTCACCTCTCGTACTTTATTGTATCCAAATAGTCTGTTTGGTGTAAGACTACACCATGAAATCTCAGATGTATGAGAAAGTAACTAGTCTCACAGAATGAACGTTACTATAAAGTTTTCTACGTTTCTCGGCAGTTTCCAGGTGAAATGAACACGTGATTCCGCACACCCGGCCCCTAATCAGACTAATCAAGCCTTAGAGAGGGATAAAGGCCGACCGGAGACGGCAGCGCGAGAGAGAGAGTGTTACGGGCAGCTGTCCGACACCTGTGTGTGTGTGTGTCCTTTTGTTTAAGTTCTTCATTAAACTATTATTCATATTGTCAAGCCGGTTCTCGCCGCCTCCTTTCCGTTAATCCCCTTACACTACGAGGGATGCGCCATAGTGGATTCCTCGCCGCTTCCATCCACCCAAATGTAGTAGCCGCGGCCATCTGCCGGAGGACGGAGGAGCCCGGCCGCCTGGAAGCGGAGGAACGGCCGCCGATCACGAGGGAGGAGGGGCTCCCAATCAAACACCTGGACTGGTTACCGCTGCCAGTGGTGGGGGAGACCCTTACCATCCACCAAAAACGTGGCGGGGTGTTCCGTCCGCCAGGTGCCAGAAGACTGCCTTCGATCCGTCCGGAGAGGCGCGGCTGTCGTTCATTAGATGGTGGAGGAGTGGCTGAGGACCAAGCTACGGCATATCGGAGAACCGGCGAGTAAGTGTTTTTCTCTCTCTCTCTCTCTCTCTCTCTCTCTCTCTCTCTCTCTCTCTCTCTCTCTCTCCCACTGCCACTCCGTGTTGGCCTTTCCCTCTTTTTTAAAAATTTTTTTTGTTAATTTGGCACGATTGCCGTTACTGCGTGTAGGTGCCACAATTTTTTTTGGTTCCCTCCCTCATCCAGGTAGGCAGAGATGACCTGTCGGCAGATGGAGCGTTAGACACGCCCCTCCCCAGGGAAAGGGGGGGGTACGTCATGAGCCCTGGCCTGAGAGACTGAGGGAGGAATGAGGAATTACGCAGCTGCTTCATAAACTGTGCGTTCATTTCGCATTTTGCTTTTGGACACTATCGGTTAGGTTTAGGCGTTGGTTAAGGGTACGGATGTCTGTTTTGTTCATCTCTTATTTGCTGTTAGGACACTATTGGTAAAACTCGAAGGTTAGGGAGATTTTGGCGCCACCCTCTGGACATTTCACTGGGAAACTGCTGTTCCTGTAACTGCAAATTTCGTTTCGCAAAAATGTTGGGACGGTCCGATAATGTTCATGAAATCAGGCTGGAAGGAACAACGGATTGCGTATAAATGCACTCAATGATGACGGCACCAATAAATGTGTTCGTTAGGAATTAATAATTTAATTTATCATCACAAAGTGGAAGACGGCCACACACGGAGTCTATTAGAGGGAATCTGTACGAGCACATGCTCTTCTCAGGTCAACAAACCAACAAAACATCTGAGACTGGAAACCAAAGCAGGATTACATCCTCCTTAAGAATCAAGGTCTCTCTGCAAGTTTTGATCCCCTCATTTGTGGAAGCAAGACAAAAACTAGGGCAAATCCAAAGGCTGTAAATAACCACAGATTGGTTGAAACGAGCTAAACAAATTAAGTGCCAAATGGGGCCAGATGATGTTGTTGTTTGCTGGATTTGTACTCGGGGCTTGTGTTAAGACACTCTCGTGGTCTGCTGCGCCCTACATTTGCCGAACGGTTTCTGTCCAATCTTGAAAGGTGACGGTGGCAGTCATATGACGACCTTGAATCATCCCAACTCCTTGTATTTTCCCATACCGGAGAGTGTAATTGGGTAATGCTTGTATGTTATTAGACACAAGAGCTGCCAAGTATTTCAGCAAGGTCAAGGTCAACTCGTTCTCATTTGTTACAATATGACGTTAGGACACTTGATGTATTGAATACCTGCTAATGCTGACAGTGGCTCTGTGCCAAAACCTAACGAGCTGCCTACGTAGGCAGCATTGTAGAAAAATCACAGACACACTTTAAAAGCTCGGCACATGATTATGTTGCCTTCTAAGATACCTTCTTTAGAAAGCATTATTGCATGGATCCTTCGCTGAGAACCCCACTGTGCAATACAAGCATTCAATTATGATCAGAGACAGCAAAGCGAGAGAGATAGAGGGGAGGTGGGCGGGGCCGGGCTGGAACGACGCACACCCGGTCGCCAATCAGCCCGATGGAGATAAGGGTGGCCGGAGACACAGTTCGAGAGAGAGAGAATTACAGATGCCCTGTGTGTGGTTATGTTTGTGTGTTTTTGGTTAAGTTGATCATTAAAATAGTATTTATATTGTTAAGCCGGTTCTCGCCGCCTCCTTTCCCTTTAACTGTGTTACATTGGTGCCGAAACCCAGGATGGAGGAGGTATGCCCGTCCTCGACACTGCCGTCGACCCAGAGGAGCGCCGCTGCCATCCTGTGGGGGACGAAGTAGCTCGACCACCCGGACAAGTCCGCGTGGGGATCGCCTGGAGCGGTAGGGCCGCTGCCAGGGGCGGAGGAGTGTCCCCACGGATCGCCGGGAACGTCGAGGTGCGCTTTGTCCGCTGGGGGTCAGAGGTCTGACTCTTGTCCACCCGAGGAGGAGCGGCTGCCGTCCGCCTGAGAGGGCGAAGGAGTGATCGAGGACCATGCGATGGCGCATCTGAGAACCGGTGATGAGTTTCTTATTCTCTCTCTCCTCAATCTCTCTCTGTCTCTCCGTGTTGGCCTTTCCCTTGCCTGTTTTGTATTTTCTTGTTCTTCCCCACCTGTCTCCTCCCAGGTCGAGGAAGGCGGGTATGACCCGCCAGCAGACTGGGCGCAAGGTGTATGTGATGTTGAAAACTCATGGTGTTTGTTAGTTGACGATCACAGTGACAAAAGAAGGGTTAGGCCCTAATCCTAACCCTAACCCCAACCTCTTATGTTTAAAATAATTACTTAAAGGGACAGTTCAACCAAAATCGAAAATCCTCTCATCATTTACTCACCTTCATGCCATCATAGATGTGTTTGACTTTCTTTAGTTAACACAACTTAAGATTTTTAAAGAAAAATATTTCAGCTCTGTACTATAGGTCCATACAGTGCAAGTAAATAATAGCCAGAACTTCAAAGCTCCAAAAAGCACATGAAAGCAGCATATAAATAATCCATAAGACTCCAGTGGTTTAATCCATGTCTTCAGAAGTGATATGATAGGTATCGGTGAGAAACAAATCAATATTTAAGTCCTTTTTTACTATAAATCTCCACTTTCACTTTCACATCTGAAAGTGAAAGTGGAGATTTACACTTTACACGCCAAGGGCTTGAATATTCACCTGTCTCTCATCCACAGAGCGGATACATTTTTTTAAAATAATCATGATTTCTCTTCAGCAGAAGTAAGTTGTACACCTCTGGGACGGCATGAAGGTGAATAAATGATGACAGAATTTTTGTTTTCGCATTAATAACATTCCAACATTCTTACTATAAAAATGTTAACCTATAATCATATATATGTATATATACACAGTATATAATTGTAAAAATGAAGAGTGCAGCCCTCGAGGGTACAGGGATCCAGCTTTGTGACCCCTGACCTTTCCGAAGTTGAGCAGCCATGCAATAGATTGTTTCTTTAATGCTTTAAGAAAAGTCACGGGACACCAAAGTGTTCTGTACTCATGGCGAGCCATAGTTCTACGTGTAGTTTTTAGACAAAAACGTTTTGAATAAAAAGTCTGCAGTCATTACAGTGGTTTCAAGTGCTAATCCATTAACAACATGATATGTGCAGCACGTCCGCTAACATCTGTTTATACGCGTTTATGTGATTTTACAGCCAGAATCACGTCCTCATCGGAATGCCGAGTCACCAGATGGCATTACATAATGCATCATCGTTTCTGGCCATCGAGAGGCCAAATGAAGGAATCTAAAATTGCATTCTGTCTAAAAGCATTGCAAATCTTAATCTTTGGAGTGTAGCTTTTACGGAGTCAAAGGTGAAATACCTCATTTAGTCTGTAATCAGCCACAGTACAGAGCTCATTACACCCGAGAGGACATGACAGATTGTCTGCGATGGAGCAAAGCTGGGGAGGTCTTTTTGTTTTTCTCGGATGGACAGTTTTGAACATTGTTGGCTTCAATTTCAGTACTGCCAGTCAAGACAAGTTGACCATTATTGTCAGTCCACTATATGTAGAGACATACCAGGAGTGAGATGTGCCTCACAGGACCATGTGCTACATCTAAAACAAGAGACAGTATTTTGGTTACGCTTGTAAGTGAATAGTTATGGACTTTTTTTGACACTATAAAGGATACAGGATGTATTTTGCACCTAACTAGCTATTGATATCTTTTCTTTTTACCTAGTAAATTAATTGTTAGTAAAGGAATGTAAAGAGGCTATTTGTCAAGGGTAAGAAATCAAACAAATAAAGGCCTAATAATTCCAAACAAGCCCGTAACAAGTCCAATTATTAGTCATTAAATGCTGTCTGATTTCTGATCCCCAAACAATAGTGTCACCAGTTTTCTTTACCATTATAACTCACCTATATAGAACAGAAAACTGTCTAAACATATACTGTTTAAATATATACTAGACATACAGTATGTACAAACATGCATTCATAGGTGTCCCTACGCTAGGGCAAAAGTACAGACACAGGATTAAACGACCATATCAGTGCAAAAAGTACAATGTCCCTGCCAAGGCTATATTCACAAGCTGTTCAGTTTAAATGAAACAAAACCTATATATATACCTATACATATACTATATATATATATACCTCTACATATACTATATATATACACCTACACTATATATATACTATATATATATCAATACTATATACACCTACATATATCAATACTATATACACCTATATATATATGTACTACATATACTTATACATATAATATATACACATACACTATATAGACCTATATATGTACTATATATACCTCTACATATACTAATATATATATATATATATACCTATACATATACTACATATATCTCTACATATACTATATTTACCTACACATATACTATATATACCTGTACATATAATCTATATACCTCTACATATACTATATTTAACTATACATATAATCTATATACCTCTACATATACTATATATATATATATATACACCTATACATATACTATATATACCTATACATATAATCTATATATACCTCTACATATACTATATATACCTCTACATATACTATATATAGCTCTACATATACTATATATTTATACCTCTACATATACTATATATATATACCTATGCATATACTATATACAGCTATACATTTACTATATATACCTATACATTTACTATATATATATATATATATATATATATATATATATATATATATATATATACACATATACATATACTATATAAACATATACATATACTATATATACCTATACATATACATATACTATGTACACCTATACATATACTATATATATCTATACATATACTATATATATATATATATATATATATATATATATATATATATATATATATATATATATATATATATATATACATATACACCTCTACATATACTATATATATATACACACCTACACTATATATATACTATATATATATATATCAATACTATATACACCTACATATATCAATACTATATACACCTATATATATATACTACATATACTTATACATATAATATATACACATACACTATATAGACCTATATATGTACTATATATACCTCTACATATACTAAAATATATATATATATATATATATATATATATATATATATATATATATATACCTATACATATATCTCTACATATACTATATTTACCTACACATATACTATATATAGCTCTACATATACTATATATTTATACCTCTACATATACTATATATATATACCTATGCATATACTATATACAGCTATACATTTACTATATAAACATATACATATACTATATACACCTATACATATACTATATACACCTATACATATACTATGTACACCTATACATATACTATATACACCTATACATATACTATATATACCTATACATATACTATGTACACCTATACATATACACCTATACATATACTATGTACACCTATACATATACTATATATACCTATACATATACTATATACACCTATACATATACTATGTACACCTATACATATACTATATACACCTATACATATACATATACTATGTACACCTATACATATACTATATATACCTATACATATACTATGTACACCTATACATATACTATATACACCTATACATATACTATATATACACCTATACATATACTATATATACCTATACATATACTATGTACACCTATACATATACACCTATACATATACATATACTATGTACACCTATACATATACTATATATACCTATACATATACTATGTACACCTATACATATACTATATACACCTATACATATACATATACTATGTACACCTATACATATACTATATATACCTATACATATACTATGTACACCTATACATTTACTATATACACCTATACATATACATATACTATGTACACCTATACATATACTATATATACCTATACATATACTATGTACACCTATACATATACTATATATACCTATACATATACTATGTACACCTATACATATACTATATACAGATATACATATACTATATACACCTATACATATAATCTATATACCTCTGCATATACTATATTTAATACATTTATAGCAAATATTTGTATATGCGATTAATCGTGATTAATTAATCGGGACACCATGTAATTAATTTGATTAAAAAAATCAATTGACAGCCCTAATATATATATATATATATATATATATATATATATATATATATATAACACTATACACATACTATAAATACCTATACCTATATATATATATATATATATATATATATATATATATATATATATATATATATATATAAATAATCAATTAATAAAGTTAAACATTTTCAATTTAAATAAAAACCATATTATGTAAACATGAAGTTCTCCCACTTGTTACACAGCTATTTATCTATAAATGGACATCAACTATTAAATAAGTTTAAACTACATCAAGTGACGAGAGAGAGAAATTAAATTAGCACAGTTGTAATTATTTCTCATTATACTAAAACAGTTTGACCACAAAATGCCGCCATTGACCAAACAATCAAATTATACACATTTAATTCTACAAAATGTAATTATTCTCAGTTTATGAGTTATTGTTTGGTAGTTTTAAAATAATTAATAATAATAATACAATAATAATAATAAAAAGAGCTGACGTGTGCAAAATTTGGTGAAGCTCCGATGAACACCCAAGGGAAATTAGAATGACAGAAACAGTTTAGAGATGTAAATAAAATGGAGATATACATTTCATAAGATTCAGATGGACCAAGAATTTTGATTTTAGTCCACGCTGATGCGGAGTTATTAACACAAACGCAAATGTTGTTATTATAGCACCACCTTGTGGCCGATTCTCACAAAAATTGGAACACAGCCTCGTTTCGACACTATGTACGAATATCTCCATTTACGTAACGGTCGGAAATTCATATGTGACATTATTAGCAGCTGAAATTTGATTGGCTGCTGGCGGCCATGTTTTTTTATTTGTCCAAGTGCTATTGTAGTATATGTTAGCAATTGTGAAAAACAAGATGCATACCAATTTTCAACTTCAATGATCATACGGTTGCGGAGTTAGGAATGTTTTTTAGTTGTAGCACCCCCTATAGGCGAACTTTGACGCAACTTTGCATGCAGCCTCAGAACGTGAAGGGTTATAGCGCCAACTAGTGTCCAAAAAATGTGTGTTTGCTAGCCTGAGTAGTGGGTGCGATTATGGACCATCCCACAAAGTTTAAGTTCCGAGTAAATTGAAAATCCAAACTATAACAATCTTCTGCATGTTTAGAACTCAAGACACAGAAGTAAGGTCAAATAAAAGCACACACTTACACTTTAATATAGTCTTGCTGTTTTGCTGCTTCTATATTGACTGTTTATCTGGTCGCATCATGTTCTGACCTGCCCGGACTAACGATCCAATGCATATGTGAACATGCACCGTCCTGTGACTCAGTAACCATTTGACCCTCTGGTTGGGGTTCTGTTGCCCAATCAAAAAAAGTTCAGAGGTCAGATATCTCGAGTTCCACGCACACAGACAGACAGAATAACATTCAAGATAGCAATGAGTGTCCGCATGATGTGACGCTAATCAGGTGCAACATGAACAACAAACAACACAGATAACAGTCATGCATTTCTCACATCTTTGTACCAAACAGAAAGTGGACTGGACTCCGTACACTTCCTCAAAACATCTCTTTCACTTAGAAGTCGTGACTTAGTATGAAGCCTATTTCAAAGAATAAGTCGTTAACGATAGCCAACATGAAACGCCGTCCGCAATCAATTTTACTTCCATAATCCGATGTATTCAGAAGTGCAACGGGACGTTCATTGAGATTAAACAGTGTGGGATCCATCAGGAATTGGTTGAAGCTTGAAAAACAAGCAAACAAACAATAATAAACGGGGTCACTGTGTTCGAATGCTCATGTCTTATAAATGCATAAAGACGTTTGCACGATTTTTGGCGTACTTCTACGACTATGACGACACTGTGACATCATCGTTAGCAACAACTTGCAACAATTAAATGAATAAGTCAATCGTTTAGCTGTGGCAGCAAACTGAAGTGCTTCTCTTTCGCCATGTGACTCCGTTATTTTTGGGTCAAACATGGTGGCCCTGTTTTTTTGGGCCACCCTGTATATGACATATTGACTGGAGGAGAGGGGTTAAAAAGTAAGAGAGATTGGTAACATTATCTGATAAGGAAAGTCATTTCAGGAGGACTTTTGGCCCTTGTTGCTTCCTTTAAACACATTCCTGGTGTTATTGTGATTGAATCATTGTTAAATGTAGTTTCAAATTAAAATGTTTGTCCAAATCGTTTAAGAAAATGCAATAACTTGCTCCTCTGAACCAACTATGCTTCTGGATGGCATCACCAATCCCTCTTATTTTTCCAATAATATTCCACCCAATAATAATGCCACCAATAATAATGCCACCCAATAATATCCCACCCAATAATAATGCCACCCAATAATATCCCACCCAATAATAATGCCACCCAATAATATCCCACCCAATAATAATGCCACCCAATAATATTCCACCCAATAATATGCCACCCAATAATAATGCCACCCAATAATATCCCACCCAATAATAATGCCACCCAATAATATCCCACCCAATAATAATGCCACCCAATAATATCCCACCCAATAATAATGCCACCCAATAATATCCCACCCAATAATATTCCACCCAATAATATGCCACCCAATAATAATGCCACCCAATAATATCCCACCCAATAATAATGCCACCCAATAATATCCCACCCAATAATAATGCCACCCAATAATATCCCACCCAATAATAATGCCACCCAATAATATCCCACCCAATAATAATGCCACCCAATAATATTCCACCCAATAATATGCCACCCAATAATAATGCCACCCAATAATATCCCACCCAATAATAATGCCACCCAATAATATTCCACCCAATAATAATGCCACCAATAATAATGCCACCCAATAATATCCCACCCAATAATAATGCCACCCAATAATATCCCACCCAATAATAATGCCACCCAATAATATTCCACCCAATAATATGCCACCCAATAATAATGCCACCCAATAATATCCCACCCAATAATAATGCCACCCAATAATATCCCACCCAATAATAATGCCACCCAATAATATCCCACCCAATAATAATGCCACCCAATAATATCCCACCCAATAATAATGCCACCCAATAATATCCCACCCAATAATAATGCCACCCAATAATATTCCACCCAATAATATGCCACCCAATAATAATGCCACCCAATAATATCCCACCCAATAATAATGCCACCCAATAATATTCCACCCAATAATAATGCCACCAATAATAATGCCACCCAATAATATCCCACCCAATAATAATGCCACCCAATAATATCCCACCCAATAATAATGCCACCCAATAATATTCCACCCAATAATATGCCACCCAATAATAATGCCACCCAATAATATTCCACCCAATAATATGCCACCCAATAATAATGCCACCCAATAATAATGCCACCCAATAATATTCCACCCAATAATATGCCACCCAATAATATTCCACCCAATAATAATGCCACCCAATAATAATGCCACCCAATAATATGCCACCCAATAATATTCCACCCAATAATAATGCCACCCAATAATATTCCACCCAATAATAATGCCACCCAATAATATCCCACCCAATAATAATGCCACCCAATAATAATGCCACCCAATAATATGCCACCAATAATAATATGCCACTCAATAATAATGCCACCCAATAATGATGTCACCCTACATTTCTATAATTTTGATGCTTATTCTAGACTGTGCCAAGGCCAAAATGTGCCCATCCACAGCAGGTAAATACGGTCACTGTTTCATCCCTTATGAATAATGTCCTGATCGTGTTTTGCAAGTTAATCTCCAGTATGATTTGAGAACCATTATTTTACTGTGTTGGAATGAATACTCAGAGTATCTCGGAGTGCTGTACTTTAATATGTCCCAGATCATCAGAGAACAGTATCCTCATGATTTCGGTCACATGTGTCTTAAAACTAAAACAGCACCAAAACAAAAACCTAAACAGTGTTCTACCGCCTGCCGCAGTCCTGAGAGTCGCAGGCAGAGGAAAATGATCAAAATGAGGTTCTGGTTTTGGGAGAGAGAGCAGTCATGTAATCCGCTCGGACCAACCCAGTCTCACATCTGCATCCCACGTTGCCACGGGAACCATGTTGCTATGAGATCTTTTTGTGCCACCACGGAAGGCACGGAGCATTTTTGTTAAAAAGCAGTGGGTACGGATTCAGTGCCGCAACTTGAGCTCATCCACTGAGCAACACTGTTTCAAAGGTTAACAGATATGATTATCAAGGATCGTTTTGTAACATGTCATGTGATCAATGACATAAAATGGGCTACATGCAGAAACAGCACGACCAGTGTAGTCCGATTCATGAGCATTGAGTTACCGCTTTACATCTTCAGTGAATCAGTCAGAGTCGTTACTGAATCGAAATTTGGCTCACATACTAAAGTTATAATTACTGACAGAAATGAAGCAAGAACTGTTTGTAAACTTCAGATTCATGATGCTTCAATCTGGATCAAATCTGACGGATGATCATATGACAACATGCAGTTTAAATTTCATTTAATTATAATGTTTCATTGTCTATTAAAACCAAATTTAGTGTTAAGTTTAAAAGCATGTAGACAATATATATATATATATTTATTTATTTATTTATTTTCTCCCCAATTCCCAATGCGCTCAAAGTCCTCGTGGTGGCGTAGTGACTCGCCTCATTCTGGGTGGCGGAGGACGAATCTGAGTTGCCTCCACGTCTGAGACCGTCAATCCGCGCATCTTATCACGTGACTTGTTAAGCACGTTACCATGGAGACGTAGCACATGTGGAGGCTTCACGCTATTCTCCGCGGCATCCACACACAACTCACCACACGCCCCACCGAGAGCGAGAACCACATTATAGCGACCACGAGGAGGTTACCCCATGTGACTCTACCCTCCCTAGCAACAGGGCCAATTTGGTTACCCCATGTGACTCTACCCTCCCTAGCAACCGGCCCAATTTGGTTACCCCATGTGACTCTACCCTCCCTAGCAACCGGGCCAATTTGGTTACCCCATGTGACTCTACCCTCCCTAGCAACCGGGACAATTTGGTTACCCATGTGAATTTACCCTCCCTAGCAACCGGGCCAATTTGGTTGCTAAGCAGACCTGGCTGGATTCACTCGCCACGTCCTGAATTCAAACTCGCGACTCCAGCGGTGATAGTCAGCATCAATACTCGGTGAGATACCCAGATCCCCTGTTTACAATATTTTAATAAAAACAATATATGCATACACGCACACACTCACACACAAACACGCACACGCACATGCACACACACACACACACACTCACACACAATCACACGCTCACACACAATCACACGCTCACACACTCACACAATCACACACTCACACAATCACACAATCACACAATCACACACTCACACACAATCACACGCTCACACACTCACACAATCACACACTCACACAATCACACAATCACACAATCACACAATCACACACAATCACACAATCACACACTCACACAATCACACACTCACACAATCACACAATCACACAATCACACACACACACAATCACACAATCACATATGATGCTCATTCGCTTAATCAACAACTAGCATTTTATTTTGGTTTAGAGAGAGGCTTTTAAAATAAAGGTCTAATGATGTCTAAAATAATATATATATATATATATAGCTGAATAATGGAGTCAGGTGCACGTTACATGACTGTATATAATGGGTACATTATCTAACCTATGGTCAAGCTAATGGCATTGCTATCATCACATCATGTGTGTCACAGAACTGTGGGCACTGCCAGGGGACTGAATCATACTGCTGAAACTGAAAGTTCTCCTTTCATGTCTGAAGTCAAAGCTGCACGCTGAGCTTCTCTTGAAGAATGATTATTCTCTGGTGCAACGTCCCGCTGATATTCGCCAGCTTCTGGTTTCAGCTTCTGGATTCAGCCAGCACAGGAGAGCTTTTAGATGAGATATTCTCGGTTGCGTACAGTCAGATGCGACCGGCTTTCCCTATGGGAGCTCTTCAGCATCCTTTCAAAGCAACGGTGTTTGTCTCTTCTGCACGGAATAAAGTAGCTTTTCTAATGGAAGCGGCATGATGCCCATAATCAGGACGCAAAGCTGGCAGTTCTCCTCAGATCTGTGTCTTTGCTCTCCTCCCACATGCCCAAAGGTTGCTTTGCATAACGGTGACGCATTTCCTGCGGCAGCCAGCCGGGAATCCTGCGGAGGTGGAGAATCCCTGGAGACTTTGTGCTGTAACTTGTTGCAGATGAGCGTGCTCGGGCTATCCATCAGCTTTAATGCACAGAGAAAATCTGCTTATTTTCTGTAGCGACCCCGGATGTGACCCCTATGCCTCTGCATTTAATTTTCAACCATCTGTAGCACTCGTCTGGGCGAGCCACGCGGATTATGTGCCGCCCACCCAAGGGAGCTAATGCCGAACTTCCGCCACATGCCATGGAATGAAGCAACTGCTTTCAGGTCTTTAAATAAGGTATAACGTACGAGTAACGGCAGCCGGTGCACTCTCTGGTGCACTCCAAGGGTAAGATGGCGCCCCCCTAGGGAGTTGGTGCCCTACGAAGGCTGCGTAGTCTGCTTATAGGGAGCGGCGCTACTGGGGCCCAAAACAAATTTGAAAGTGTGTTATTTTAAGAGGAAAGGGGCCCAGAATTCCTTGCTACGGCCCTGCCATCAAGATAGCTGTTCTGACCTGACCTGATGATTGGATTACTGAAGAAGAGACAACAGAGGCTTTAGTGCTTTTCCGCTTCCTTAACTCACACGAATCCTGACCCACCCTCACCTCATTAGGACAAATACCTTCATCACTCACCTCATCAACAGTTTCCCTCCTTTCCACGGTCCTGCACTCTTGAAAATAAGATTAAATTCGCAGCACCTGAGAACCGAAGCCATTTTCACAGCATTGTGTTCATGAGGGGACAATATGTGGTTCTTTGGAGATATCGTCCCAACAAAGGCCAACAAAACCCAGCACCTGGGCATATCACTTAATGTGAATAGGTTGGCATCTACCAATGAATGTGTGCCATTTATATACATACACATATTTTTGTCATTAAATTGCTTTATTTGATCATATTTACTCTTCTATCGTTACTATGCATGATTATATTTATATGTTTAATTACGTGCGACATTAAATAAACCTTTGTGTAATTTTGTTGTACTGTAGATATTAAAACATACAGTGGTTTGATTGTGACAGAATAATAAGATAATGGACAAGTAAACATGCAAAAGGGTGCATTTTTTAAATATATTTTGAATATGTTTTCTTCTATATTTAAAAGATTGTTTCCCTTTAATGCACAAAATAGATGAAATAAAGACAACATTTTACACTCGCACTCGTCCTCTAATGACTTGAGAGATTTCAGAAGACATTTCCAGTTAAGGAACGTACTGTATTGAGCAACAGTAAGCCATGGTTTTTGTGGTGCATTCTGGGAATTTTTAGGGAGCGAATGTTACAGTGCACTGGAAGGATTTTGCAAATGGGAATGCCACTGGTAATGGAAGACTCACTGGCCAGCTTATTTATTTAATTTGGAACGCCCAATTCCCAATTTGCTCGAAGTCCTCGCGGTGGCGTAGTGCCTCCGCGTCTGAAACCGTCAATCCGCGCATCTCATCACGTGGCTTGTTGAGGGTATCGCCATGGAGACGTAGCGCGTGTGGCCAGGTCTCCAGCCAGGTCTCCTAAGCAACCAAATTGGCCCGGTTGCTAGGCAGGGTAGAGTCACATGGGGTAACCAAATTGGCCCGGTTGCTAGGGAGGGACGAGTCACATGGGGTAACCAAATTGGCCCGGTTGCTAGGGAGGGTAGAGTCACATGAGGTAACCAAATTGTCCCGGTTGCTAGGGAGGGAAGAGTCACATGGGGTAACCAAATTGGCCCGGTTGCTAGGGAGGGTAGAGTCACATGAGGTAACCAAATTGTCCCGGTTGCTAGGGAGGGAAGAGTCACATGGGGTAACCAAATTGACCTGGTTGCTAGGGAGGGTAGAGTCACATGGGGTAACCAAATTGGACCGGTTGCTAGGGAGGGTAGAGTCACATGGGGTAACCAAATTGGCCCGGTTGCTAGGGAGAGTAGAGTCACATGGGGTAACCAAATTGGCCCGGTTGCTAGGGAGGGTAGAGTCACATGGGGTAACCAAATTGGCCCGGTTGCTAGGGAGAGTAGAGTCACATGGGGTAACCAAATTGGCCCGGTTGCTAGGGAGGGTAGAGTCACATGGGGTAACCTCCTCGTGGTCACTATAATGTGGTTCTCGCTCTCGGTGGGGCGTGTGGTGAGTTGTGTGTGGATGCCGCGGAGAATAGCGTGAAGCCTCCACATGCGCTACGTCTCCGTGGTAACGCGCTCAACAAGTCACGTGATAAGATGCGCGGATTGACAGTCTCGTGGAGGCAACTGAGATTCGTCCTCCACCACCCGGATTGAGGCGAGTCACTACGACACCACGAGGACTTGGGAATTGGGCATTCCAAACTGGGGAGAAAATACAAATAAATCCTAAATAAATAAATAATAACATTTTTTTGTGTTTCAATAAATTAAATACTTTTTTTTAAAGCATAATCAAAAAAAACAACCCTAGGCAGGGGGGTTGATGATATAATTGTGTATCCCTATATTTTTTTAAGCCGATTATCGGTAAAAAATTTTGTACATATTGCCCATTGCCCCCGTGACCTGCACCATCAGGGCACCAACAGGGCAAAACATGATGCAGCAATCAGCCATCATGACATAAATAAAGTGATTTTCAGTTTGCTCACAGTTGCGTCCCCTGATCCACATTTCCTCCTTGATCAAGTCACCGATCTCCCATGATGGCTTTGCAAAACTTCTGGGAAGTTTGTGCATTCTGAGAATGCCCATCACCAGTGCATTGCAACACGGAAGTTGCGACATTCTGGGAATGTAGGTCACGTTCCAAGATTTCCTCTGTGCTTGTCCTGGTTAGGTACTGCACCAGACAGATCTCTAAAGCCGTGCACCCCATTGCCTCTGCTGAAAACCTGTAGGAGATTTTACAGGAAAATTTAAATTAAGCAGCACTTCTGAACAGCAGGTAATCCAATAAAGAGTCAGCTAAGCTCAAAGGTTCAATCGGAGCACCTCCTAGTGGATTCTGCAGAATAAGTGCTCACAGTCCTGTGCTTATGGAGTTATATTTAAAACCTAAGTTGATGTTTCTGATCTCTCCTTGATCATTTTCAGTTGTTTTGAGAGTCTCTTCAAAGGCCCATCGTCTTGAGAGTAACTGTGCAAAATATTTTTAATGATGACGACTGGGCAAGGCCTTCGCAGTCTACAACTTTTCAAACAAACTCGCTGCCTTGAACTAACGTAACCAAAATTTAAAATACAGGGAAATATAAAAGTATTTTGTCAAATGAGTGACAAGCAATTTAAGAGAAAAAAACAAGGCTGCAAGAACAAGTAAAATGAGTAAATGTATAAAGTATTGCATGCCTAATCTGACATTTTATAGAGTTTTATATGTGAAATATATATATATATACACACTGGTGGCCAATAGTTTGGATTAATGTAAAGATTTTGAGGTTTCGGAAGGAAATTGGTACTTTAATTCACCAAAGTGGCATTCAGCTGATCACAAAGTATAGTGTAAAGTATATACTCCGGGTAGGGAAGGAGGTATTGCCCCAAATGAAGGAGTTCAAGTACCTCGGGGTCTTGTTCATGAGTGAGGGGACAATGGAGCGGGAGGTTGGCCGGAGAATCGGGGCAGCGGGGGCGGTATTGCACTCGCTCTATCACACCGTTGTCACGAATAGAGAGTTGAGCCGGAAGGCAAAGCTCTCGATCTACCGGTCAATTTTCGTTCCTACCCTCACCTATGGTCATGAAGGCTGGGTCATGACCGAAAGTACTAGGTCGCGAGTACAAGCGGCCGAAATGGGTTTCCTCAGAAGGGTGGCGGGCTTCTCCCTTAGAGATAGGGTGAGGAGCTCAGTCATCCGTGAGGAGCTCGGAGTAGAGCCGCTGATCCTTTGCGTCGAAAGGAGCCAGTTGAGGTGGTTTGGGCATCTGGTAAGGATGCACCCTGGGCGCCTCCCTAGGGAGGTGTTTCAGGCACATCCAGCTGGGAGGAGGCATCGGGGAAGACCCAGGACTAGGTGGAGAGATTACATCTCCAAACTGGCCTGGGAACGCCTCGGGGTCCCCCAGTCAGAGCTGGTTAATGTGGCTCGGGATGGGGAAGTTTTGGGCACCCTGCTGGAGCTGCTGCCCCCACGACCCGACTTCGGATAACCGGTTGAAGATGGATTGATGGACAAAGTATATTCAGGACATTACTGATGTATAAAACTGCACAATCATTATTTGAAAAAGTCATTTTTGATCAAATCTAGACAGCAGCATCACTCCAACGCCTTATCCTCGAGTAATCATGATAAATTGATCATTTGGTACTTAAAATCACTTTGCCATTATATCAAACACAGCTGAAAGATATTTGGTTCATTAAATGAAGCTGAACATTGTCTTTGTGTTTGTTTTTGAGTTGCCACAGTATTCAATAGACTGACATGTCTTAAGGACAATATTGGCTTTCTCTAGAAACTCATCAGTCAATCATTGTTTTGAGGAATGAAGGCGATACAATGCTTGATAAAGGTGTAACTACAGTCTTCAAAGACAAAACACGACTGTCTCTAACAAGGACAAAAAGAGATGTGGAAGACCAGATGTGCAACTAAACAAGAGGAGAAGTACATCAGAGTCTCTAGTTTGAGAAATAGACGCCTCACGTGTCCTCCGCTGACAGCTTCATTGAATTCTACCCGCTCAACACCAGTTTCATGTACAACAGTAAAGTAAAGACTCTTATGGGAAGAACTGCAAAGAAAAAGACACTTTTGAAACAGGAAAACAAAAAGAAAAGGTTCGAGTGGGCAAAGAAACACAGACATTGAACAACAGATAATCGGAAAAGAGTGTTACGGATCTAAACCCCATTGAGCTTTTGTGGGATCAGCGAGACTGTAAGGCGTGAGAAGTGCCTGTCACATCTATGGCAAGTGCTA
>JAVLUX010000022.1:1522500-1567500 GCA_032164185.1 Moxostoma hubbsi
AGTGCATAACTGAACATAATTATTTGAAGGTTGACTTTTTTTTGTATTAAAAACACTTCTTTTATTGGTCGGATGAAATATGCTAATTTTTTGAGATAGGAATTTTGAGTTTTCATGAGCTGTATGCCAAAATCATCAGTATTAAAACAATAAAAGACCTGAAATATTTCAGTTGGTGTGCAATGAATCTAAAATATATGTAAGTTTAATTTTTATCATTACATTATGGAAAATAATGAACTTTATCACAATATGCTAATTTTTTGAGAAGGACCTGTATATATGTGTGTGTGTGTGTGTATGTATATATATATATATATATATATATATATATATTTTTTTTTTTTGAGAAGGACCTGTATATTGGGGTTTTGATGATGCCTTTGACTGGATGGTGACCGTCTCTGTATCTTTATAGTCTCGAGGCTCCATCTTGTGGCACACTTAAGAACAAGAAATGATCAATAGACGCTCATCTGTACTGTCACATGCAATTTATGTGTGTGTGTGTGTTCATTATCATTATCATGGCATCAGATGTGACAACCAAGGGCGCAGATTACAGGCGGGATGGGGGGAGGTAACCCCCCCCCCCCCCCAAAATACATATATATATATTTTTTTTTTTATACCATGATCAATATAAACAAGTAAACGCTTCACTCTGTTTGTGCAAATGTAACTTTTTTGTGTTACTTTTTAAAGCAATCAGACTTTTCACCTGGTGGATGAGAAAGTTAAAAAAAAATAAAAAATAAAAATCCCAAATATTTACATTGAACAATGGACTTGAACCACATCTAAAGAACTACTCAGAACACCTCAGCAAGCCACGTAGCAACACCATAGCAACCACCCAAAACGGCCTATCATGGTAGCTATCCATACTATCCATGGGTGGAGATTCCTGTCTGGGGGGGGGGGGTTGTTTTGGGGGCCACCCCAATATTCAAAACAAGCAAGAACAACCAACCCAATATTTCTACCATGATCAATGGAAACATGTAAATTGTTCACGCTGTGTTCCAGAGGGAAACCAATACACGAATGTACACAGTAAAGTGGATTATGAGGATGCATTACTTGTTTAACTGAAGATGGATGTCTCAGTCTTGGACTTGCGTTCTTCCTTCGGACTTCTGCACGGGGATCATGGAAGATGCATCTTGAAGTCTACGACCTTTGACCTTGTTCTGCGGTCCTTCTGAGCTTCCTGTGGAGAGATCGTCTTACCCTTGCAGTCGTGACGTTGTGCATCTGGTACAAGTACACGTTTCTTCTTTTTATTTTTCGCCAGTGTTGCCGAAACCTCTTTCAGAACCCACTTAAAACTATCATTATTTTTGGTTGTCACTCTTGTTAATTTAACAACTATTAAAATTAGGTTATTGACATAATTGATCTTAAGCAGTGTTGTGTAAGTTACTCATTACTAATGACTAATTACATCTTCTAGTGTAATTAGATTACTGTACTAATTACTTTATCTATAAAGTAACTGGATTACTTCTTAATCATTACTTTTTAAAACCCTGATCAACCTTGACCAGATGAAATACACAAGGATGGACATGACACTGTTCCTTTAATTCATTCAAATATATCATATAAAATCACATCAATTATTAATGAACTGGCCAAAGAATTTAAAGGGCCGGCGTTAATTTAAAAAGCACATATTTTAATATTAGACGTTAAAATTCGATTTTAAATTCACTTTTGTTTTATATTGACTTCTTCAACAGTCTATACAGTATTTAACGCAGTTACATCAGAAGTAACTGTAATTATTGAAAAATTAAGAGTACTCCATTACTTTATTCAATAAAAGGGTAATTTATTTACCGTTATTAATTACATCGCTTTGCAAAAACGCTTTTGCTTTTTGTGTCTCCATGCGAGAGCGCTGCTGAAATCAAGCAAGCGATTGGACGAGAAAAGCGCAAAAGCCGTCACGTGTTTCCAAGTTGGGCACTTTACATTTACGTGGAATATAAATACGTTTAAAAAAAACTATAAAATAATAAAACATTAAGTACCTGTAATTTTTAAGGCATAAAAATTATATATATTTTCTTTATTTTTGATTTGGGGATGAAATATAACCTTATAAAATATATATATAGCCAGGTCTCCTTAGCAACCAAATTGGCCCGGTTGCTAGGGAGGATAGAGTCACATGGGGTAACCAAATTGGCCCGGTTGCTAGGGAGGGTAGAGTCAGATGGGGTAACCAAATTGGGCCGGTTGCTAGGGAGGGTAGAGTCACATGGGGTAACCAAATTGGCCCGGTTGCTAGGGAGGGTAGAGTCACATGGGGTAACCAAATTGGCCCGGTTGCTAGGGAGGGTAGAGTCAGATGGGGTAACCTCCTCGTGGTCGCTATAATGTGGTTCTCTCTCGGTGGGGCGTGTGGTGAGTTGTGCGTGGATGCTGCGGAGAATAGCGTGAAGCCTGCACAAGAACTATGTTTCCGTGTTGTGGTAACGCGCTCAACAAATCACATGATAAGATGCGCGGATTGACGGTCTCAGACGTGGAGGCAACTGAGATTCGTCCTCCGCCACCCGGATTGAGGCGAGTCACTACGCCACCACGAGGACTCAGAGCGCATTGAGAACTGGGCGTTCCAAATTGGGAGAAAATAAATAAATAAATACATTAGATTTATTTTCATCACCTAAATTAGTGGGCGTATCAAAACCAGGCGAACACAAAAAGCAACATTAAATATTCACCAGCCACTTTTATTTCCATAGGGAAAAATGGGAATATCTCCTCTATCAAAATAAAAGTTTTCACCGAATTATTTTCAGATTCATTTGGGTTTGAATTACAGCGGTTCACCAATAATCCTGAAATAGCACGACAAGCATCCATGTGTGTCTAAATACTTTGCCATGTTGTATTAAACACAACTTATATGACATAAGAAGCTTTTATAAAGTTCGCCAGCACTGAAATATGGTCAAAACTCAAATGCACTCATACTTACACACACACACACACACACACACACACACACACACTCACACACACTCACACACACTCTCACAGACACACACACACACACACACTCTCACAGACACACACACACGCGCTCTCACAGACACACAGACACAGATACACACACACACACACACACACACACACACACACACACTCACACAGACACTCTCACAGACACACACACACACACACACTCTCACAGACACACACACACACACACACACACGCGCTCTCACAGACACACAGACACAGATACACACACACACACACACACACACACACACACACTCACACACATACTCTATACACACACACACACACACACTCACACTCACACACACACACAATAATGCAACAAACTCATTGTTCTAAGATGAAAATATAAAACACGTTTTCTTTATTTTCTGTATAGACATATACCACTTGAGATTTGGAGAAAAGCACATATGAAGGCTATTTTAAGATGGGTTTCATCAGACAGCTGAATAAAGACACAATAGATCTGAATTACAAATAGATAAAAAATACACATTAGAAATTAAATTCGAAACGTGTCTAACGCAGTTACAGACGTCTGTCAAATACCAGCTGTCTGCAAATGGACAATAACCGTTTTCAACTGTACAAAATAAGAGATCTACCACTCAGTAATAGATGGGTCGTAACGGTGCATACTATGTACAATATCCCATGAAGCCATTTAGGAAGGGTACGTTCACTGAAAGGACACTTTGCCGAGATTTATTGAAGGTTTTAAGTTATTCTATTGCCACTGGCACGGAAAATACACGTGTGGATTTTAGCACTACGGGCCAAAAGTGGGAGGGGCTTAAATGACAACATAACACGAGAGAGAGAGAGGGCGGGAAAGTGAAAAATAATGGGTTATCTATAGCCATTTTAATTTTGCACATTCAAGCTTGTGTGGGCCGAGCATCTAAAATAAACCGAAATGCAAGCATCTTTGAATCACGCCACAGACGTACGGGAAGCGTGAAACGAGAACTGCGCTGTAGTTCCCACCAGGCGAAACCGAATGGAAGTTCAAACAACGGTCCGGAGCGAATAATCGTGAAACAACGCAAAAGGGAAGCAGACCGTGAAAGTCGTTCAAGTTTATCAGGAAATGTCCTTTTTTCTGTCCTTCGTTGGGCGTGTCCGGGTCCCGAAATAAACCACCACGATTGGTCGACGAACTCTTACGGCGTTCCCGTCGGAAATCGGAAGCGTGTAAACGTAGAAATAGCTAGTAACGAATTTACAACGGAAAATAATTTGTCGTGTAGGAAATGCCTCGTATGTTGCGGTGGCTTTCCTAAAAAAAAAAAAGGCACTATGCAAATAAAGGCGTGGTCAAAATAATAACGCACATTTACGTTTAAATATTGCCCATTAGAAAGCTTAAAAAAAGCGAGTTCGGGAAAAACTAAATGGATCGAAGGTAAAAGCCACCGTAAGGCCTTTCGCCATTGTTTGAACAACCAAAATCACCCTGGATGAACTTATTGCCAAATGTTGAAAGAATTGGTGTAAATTGGAGGGGTAAAGACAGACCGGCCTGTTCCAAACGCGAAACACAGTCGGAGAGACTAAAACGACATTTCATTTTTTGGCGGTGATTGACGATCATTGACCACTGGAGACCGCGGCCCGTAAGCCGACGTGGCGTCCGAGCTTTGACATCGGCCTCCGAAACAACCTGAGAATCGCTCTCTCGCTCCGGACACGGTCGACAGCGGCGCTTCGAGTGCTCTAGCGTTAAAAACGACCTGTCCCGGTGCCTGTTTCCAGCACAGCGGCATGACTCGAGTCGGCACAGGCACGTTACATCTTGAAAGAGAGAAACAAACTAAACAACAGAAGAGAGTCGGGAATGGAGAGATGACTAGACTAGAGTTGGGGGCTCTGGATGTTGGACGGGCACTGGTGCGGTTCTGGATGGCAGAACTGGGCGTGTTTGTGTGTCACACCGGGGGCCGTTCAGTGCCACTGCCGTCAGCGCTGTATGGGGCCGGCTCTTGCGCGGCGGGGTGAGACTGGGCTGGTTTGAGGTCCTCTAGTGGCCGTCCTGGGCAGTGATCATGTCTTCGGCGCGCCGGTGCGTCTCCAGAGCTTTCACAGCAGAGATATCCTGAGGCAGCTCAGACTTGCGTCGCACCAGGGGGCGTTCCCTACGCTGGTCTCTGTGCAGCTGGACACACAGTTTAAGGTCAACATTTAACTTCCATACAGTGACATATTTCCAAAACATAAACAGAAAACAGAAAACATTCAGAGATGATATTCTTCTCATCACAATTATACAGAGCGGTTATCCGAGTTACCGTAGACTTCGCCAGTTTAAACCAGTCTGACATCTGTTGACCTCTGACATCAACAAACTGGATGTTTTTGGTTTTGGGCGCCATTCTGAGACAATTCTAGAGACTGTTGTGTGTGAAAATCCCAGAAATATTCAAACCAGCCCGTCTGGCACCATCAATCATCCGTGCGATAATCAGCCAATAAAATCATGCAGATGCGGGTCAGGAGCTTCAGCTAATGTTCACATCAACCATCAGAACGGGGAAATATATGTGATCTCGGTGATTTGGAGCATGGCATGATTGTTGGTGCCAGATGGGCTGGTTTGAGTATTTCGGGGATTTCACGCGATTACCCGATTTCACAATGAACCGCGATTAAAACGGTAACGGTTATTAAACCGTAAGAATCTGGAAGCTACGGTTAAAAAAACGGAAAAAACGACCACGTTGTCTATTTTTAAAAAAAGGTACTGAAAATGAGTCTTCGGTGTGGGTCGAACTTTCATTACTACAATGCAAAAAACACAGTAATTATTTGGGGTGAAATCTGACCCAGATTGTTTTTGTCAAATGAACCCACATCCTATATAGGATTTGGCAGGTAAGGATATAACAGTGAACACCTGGTCATGTTTACCTGAGTGGCTTCTTCTTCTACTGTCTTCTTCAGCATCATGACATCATCGATCATCGGCCCGTCTGTCTCCATATCCATCGGACTGCTGAGGCTGCTGGAGTCGATGTACATCAGGAACTAAAACATGGAAACACATTTCAGACTACTTTTAGGGTCATTTAAAGGGATAAGAGTTGAGTGTGTCCACACGAGTCTGTATCAGAGACGTCACCTGTGGGTTGGATTTGGCAAGACTCTCGATCTTTGTCCACGCCTCCTCACGCTCTTTCCACTTGGCTTTCTCTCTAATGTTCGGAGAGACAGAAGTGTTCAGTAACACGCTGGATCACAATCATCCACATAAAGCCTGTGAAAGGTTTCATACTTGTTTTTCTCAGCTCTGAACTGCTGTGTGCAGTCATCAAACAACTTCTGATTCATCTCCATAAACAGCTTCAGTGCGTTATAGATCAGCCCATGAATCGTCCTGACGATGAGAAGAGAGATTGATTATTGATCAGAACATCAGACTGAACAACAGATCTACAGACACAACAGTTTGGATGGACCGGGTGCATTTTAAAGTCGTTGTATGTTTGTTTTCTGTGTGTTTGTGTTGTGTTGTCCCGACCCCGTCTCCTCATTCCCTCTGGCTTTACCCTCTGGTCTAATCCTGGTTGTGTTCATTGTCATCACATGACCCTCATGTGCGCAGTCTGTATATATTACGCTCCCTTTCCTCTTGTGTTTGTCGTATCGTTTGGTTTCTCTTTTTTTGTTGCTCCGTCTCCGGTCCGGTTTGTAATTACTCATTCCTGCTATTGAGTTCTCATCCCTGACTATATATATATGTACACATTTACAGTATATAGGGGTGGGCGATACAACCAAAATCTTATCACGATATGAGTCATTTTACATCATGATAATGATATCAAGATATATATAAAAAAAGAAAGGAAAATCAATAAAAAAGAAAAGAAAAAAAAGGAAAATAAAAGAAAAAAAAAATCAATAAAATAAAAAAGGAAAATCAATAAAAAAAGAAAATTCAAAAAGGAAAATAAAAAAAGGAAAAAGGAAAATCAATCAAATAAAAAAAGGAAAATCAATAAAAATAAAATAAAAAGGAAAATAAAATAAAAAGGAAAATCAATAAAAAAAATAAAATAAAAAGGAAAATCAATCAAATAAAAAAAGGAAAATCAATAAAAATAAAATAAAAAGGAAAATAAAATAAAAAGGAAAATCAAAAAAAAAAAGAAAATAAAAAGGAAAAATCAATCAAATAAAAAAAGGAAAATCAATAAAAATAAAATAAAAAGGAAAATAAAATAAAAAGGAAAATCAATAAAAAAATAAAATAAAAAGGAAAATAAAAGAAAAAGGAAAATCAATAAAATAAAAAAAGGAAAATCAATAAAATAAAAAAAGGAAAATCAATAAAAAAAGAAAATAAAAAAGGAAAATCAATAAAAAAAATAAAATAAAAAGGAAAATCAATAAAAAAAAGGAAAATCAATAAAAAGAAAAAAAGGAAAATCAATAAAATAAAAAAAAGGAAAATCAATAAAAGAAAAAAGGAAAATCAATAAAAAATAAAATAAAAATGAAAATAAAAAAAAGGAAAAATCAATAAAAAATAAAATGGAAAATAAAGGAAAATCAATAAAAAAATAAAAAATAAAAAAAAAAAATCAATAAAATAAAAAAAGGAAATTCAATAAAATAAAAAAGGAAAATCAATAAAAAAAGAAAATTAAAAAAAGGAAAATAAAATAAAAGGAAAATCAATAAAAAAGAAAAGAAAAAAGGAAAATCAATAAAAAAAATTAAAAAAAGGGAAAAAATAAATAAATAAAAATAATAATAATAATAAATATATATATATATATATATATATATATATATATATATATATATATATATATATATAAATGATATCAAGATATATATATATATATATATTTATTTATTTATTAAACAACCATATTATAATGCCTATTTTTGGATAATCCTGAAATTCCTCTTGTTTAATTTTCTCTTTATTTAGAAATTGACAAAAGTCAAATTAATAAACAAACACTCAACCTGGTTTTAAATCATTCTTTCCATAATGCTAATGACACATTTCAGTCTGATATGTTGTTGGCCAGTATTATTATTATTATTATTATTATTATTATATTATTAAACGTTCCTCTATAAACTCAAGATCCCAAAGAAATGCAACAAAGAAAATAATGCATAAACACTGAAAATAAACACTTGCAGAAAATATCCAGAACTGTGTAAATATTTTGTGCAAAAAAAACAACTATTAAATAAATAAACAACAAAATAAGAAATGCATGACCGAATTATTACGGCGCGCATCTTTTGTCTTTCATAATATTGTTTTGCGTGCTTCAATGGCTTGTGTTACAAGTGATTATCGTTCTGCTCAGTTTTGGCTTTTGTGTCACGTATTTGGGAGACGTCCCGTTCTGTGGCATGACCTTATAAACCACTCTGCACTCCTGTAAATATCAGGAATCCTCCTGGACTCTGCGCACTTGCACAATGGCTGAAATGTAGATTTCATGATGTTCCTCCCCCTCTCTGACCCTTACAATCAAACCGATTGTTTATGCTACTGTACCTTTAAGAGTTTATATGCAAGACTTCACGCTATATTTAAACGACCCCTGTTGTGACTGTTAAGCAGTGGGACTCACTTGTTCCAGTGGGTTTTGGAGTTTCGGTACAGTGACGGGAACATGATGGGCAGAATCCTGGCAGCGTTATCACTGATTAAACTCATGATGTATTCATTGTTCCAGTAGTACAGAGCGCGCTCCGCAACCTGAGGACGACACCGGTACAAATCAGGACATGGGACATTTCTGGCTTTTAGTGTTCAGGGTCTCTGAATGCTAGTGTACTCCTAATGTTCACAACAAACTTTGGCATAGTCTTTCAATATGCCCCGAACGTCCTATTCCAATAACAAACACATCAACAGAGGAACTACTAATCAAGTCTGTTAATGGGGTGTTGAAGCGCTCAGAATAGGAACCTGGAAGTGCGGGCTGGAGACACATTTGGCGAGCTGTCTGAAGAGCGGCTCCATCACTTTCACAAACTCTGACGGCTCGATGACGTCCAGGATCTCCTCCAGCTCGTTGAGGAACATCACTTCCTTTGGACTGTGAGTCTTTGGCCAGTACTTCAGCAGAGCCATCACCACCTGAAGAACAAGCACACACCTTAGAAAGTCCAAAAAGAACATTAAAACAAGAGGCAAAGATACGCAGTGAACACGAGGCCGCGCTGAAACTCACCGGTTCAGTAAGTGTGCTGTCCTTCTCTAAAAACTGCACCACACAGTATGCCAGCTGTAACCAAAACATCCACAACATAATCAATAGTGTTTATAGGGATGCACCTATATAGACATTCAGGCCAATACAATATACACAAACAGGGTAAATAGTATTATATGAATACTGTTATAATTATATTAATGTATTTTAATTATAAACAGTGAATAATATTATTTACAGAGATGCACCAATTAGACATTTTTATAATATTATTTAATAGTGTTTAAATTAATATTTTTATTATTATATTAATGGATAATAATTATTTATAAATAGTGAATAATATTATTTATAGAGATGCACCAATTAGTCATTTTTATAGTATTATTTAAGTGTTTAAATTAATATTTTTATTATTATATTAATTGATAATAATTATTTATAAATAGTGAATAATATTATTTATAGAGATGCACCAATTAGACATTTTTATAATATTATTTAATAGTGTTTAAATTAATATTTTTATTATTATATTAATGGAGAATAATTATTTATAAATAGTGAATAATATTATTTATAGAGATGCACCATTTAGACATTTTTATAATATTATTTAATAGTGTTTAAATTAATATTTTTATAATTATATTAATTGATAATAATTATTTATAAATAGCGAATATTATTTATAGAGATGCACCAATTAGACATTTTTATAATATTATTTAATAGTGTTTCAATTAATATTTTTATTATTATATTAATTGATAATAATTATTTATAAATAGCGAATAATATTATTTATAGAGATGCACCAATTAGACATTTTTATAATATTATTTAAGTGTTTAAATTAATATTTGTATAATTATATTAATTGATAATAATTATTTATAAATAGCGAATAATATTATTTACAGAGATGCACCAATTAGACATTTTTATAATATTATTTAATAGTGTTTAAATTAATATTTTTATTATTATATTAATTGATAATAATTATTTATAAATAGCGAATAATATTATTTATAGAGATGCACCATTTAGACATTTTTATAATATTATTTAATAGTGTTTAAATAAATATTTTTATTATTATATTAATGTATTTTAATTATAAATAGTGAATAATATTATTTATAGAGATGCACCATTTATAGTATTATTTATAACACTATTCATAAAAACATTATTTATATGAATAATATAATTATATTAAAGGACATTATTTTATTAGTGATGTCACCATACCAAAATTTCAATAGTCAGTACACTGAAATTTCACTGTTTTCGTTGCCAAATTTGATTTGAATTCCATGTGTAGAGCGGAGGAGGGTGACGTGCGCCCGGTCCCCAATCAGCCTGACGGTGCGTGCGAGGGATAAAGGCGTCCCGTGACGACAGTTCGAGAGAGAGAGAATTACAGGCAGCTGCTCTGTGTGCGTTTACGTTTTTGTTTAAGTTGATCATTAAACTTTATTTATATTGTCAAGCCGGTTCTCGACGACTCCTTGCCCATCTTAACCCCTTTACATCCATGATTTAAAGTTTTATTTAATTTCATCAAAATGCTGCATAATCAAATGAATCCTTAATGTAAAAATCAAACAATTACTTTACAACACACCTTTATATTTAATAAAATTATATATAAAATGTATTCAGTACAACAGCACTTTTGCTTCTGATATATTGCTTAACTTGTATTATTATTTACAAACCATATTTTTTTTTAAATATTACTAAATTGAATATTATATTACATTTTGTTATACAGTTGTAATATATTTCTGTTGCAATTTCATAAATTTCAGGCATCTAGCTTTTATTTTGACGTGCGCTTTTTATTTTATTTTGACGTGAGCATTTTATTTTATTTTGACGTGAGCATTTTATTTTATTTTGACGTGCGCTTTTTATTTTATTTTGACGTGCGCTTTTTATTTTATTTTGACATGAGCATTTTATTTTATTTTGACGTGAGCTTATAATTTTGATGCAAGCTTTTAATTTTGACGTGAGCATTTTATTTTATTTTGACGTGAGCTTTTAATTTTGACGTGAGCTTTTATTTTATTTTGATGTGAGCTTTTAATTTTGACGTGAGCATTTTATTTTATTTTGATGTGAGCTTTTAATTTTGACGTGAGCTTTTATTCTTACGTGAGCATTTTATTTTATTTTGACGTGAACTTTTATTTTATTTTGACGTGCGCTTTTTATTTTATTTTGACGTGCGCTTTTTATTTTATTTTGACGTGCGCTTTTTATTTTATTTTGACGTGAGCATTTTATTTTATTTTGACGTGAGCTTTTAATTTTGACGTGAGCTTTTATTTTATTTTGATGTGAGCTTTTAATTTTGACGTGAGCATTTTATTTTATTTTGATGTGAGCTTTTAATTTTGACGTGAGCTTTTATTCTTACGTGAGCATTTTATTTTATTTTGACGTGAACTTTTATTTTATTTTGACGCGAGCATTTTTTTTATTTTGATGCAAGCTTTTTATTTTGACGCGAGCTTATAATTTTGATGCAAGCTTTTAATTTTGACGTAAGCTTTTTATTTTATTTTGATGCAAGCTTTTTATTTTGACGTAAGCTTTTTATTTTATTTTGACGTGAGCTTTTATTTTGACTTGCGCTTTTTATTTTGACTTGCGCTTTTTATTTTGACTTGCGCTTTTTATTTTGACGTGAGCATTTTATTTTATTTTGACGTGAGCTTTTACTTTTTATTTGTGTATTTGACGGAAGCTTAATTACTCCATATAAACAGTTGTCTACGTGACACAGTGTGATCATTAAAGAGCAAATGCAGTAATTTAATTACATAAATATATCGTCTACATGTTGTGCTTCACAGTGGATTAGTGCTCTGCTTTGTCATCTTATACAACTCAAATGATTCTCAATGTCTCTGGAGTTTCTAGTGTTCCAGCGGTCGGCTTCACACATTCACTTTAAAGCACGCAGCTCATGCAGACTAAGATAATCGCACTGAGACATGTTATGTTTTTAATTTGATTGTGTATTCGAATGTGTAAAAGGAGTAATAGAGAAATAGTAGCGTGTCAGACTATGGGGTCCGTACCTGTGGGTGATACACGCTGAGCGACTTCACTTTGTGCAACGGTAACAAAACTTTTAGCAGGAAGATTTTGTGCTCTTCTTTCAGTGGTAAGGCAAAGCCGTTAATTATGCTGTAGAGCAAGAAAAAGATGTGAATCACTCTGAAACTGCTAATAAAGACCGTATCATAAATGAAGCATCAAACACAGCTGATGAAACATATGAGAATACTGTATATAGGACGCTTAAAAACCACAAAAACGATTCTTACCTTCCTAATATTTCCAGTAGTTCTGCTATTCCATTATGATGCTCTGTTTCATAGATGAAGCTATATGAGGATATACAAACATCATGACCTGCTCACTGATGATTACAGGATTACTCAATGACTTCCAGATGTTTGTAATTACTCAATTACGTTTGTTGAATTATTTTACAGTGGTTCCACTAACAAAGCACAATTCTGAGCCAAACGGAGCTAGTAAAACAGAACTTAAGAAAGCGAATAATGCAACTTATGCATTTAATGTCCTGTACATGTGGCGTCTCACCTATAGAATATATTATTAATCTGCTTTCTGATGTACGCTCTGAGGCCCAGAAACTTCCCGTAGATACGGTGGAGAGTGGTCTTCAGGAAGTCACGTTCACGAGGGTCTTCGCTGTCAAACAGCTCCAGGAGCTGCAATCACGGCACAGATCACTTACTGTTCTTATTCCACGAAGATATATTCAAATATAAGAGAATAATGTATGGATATACCTGTAGCACAAACTTCTGGTCGATGTATTTCTTGGCTATGTTTGGTTGAAAGTCGGGCGACTCTAAAAACCGCAGGAAAAACTCATACACAAGCTGCGGAGAGAAAAACAGGGGTTTAATTTGCACGTCAATAGTCGTTTAGTGGACATCTTTAGAAGTTTCCAGTCACTTATTACAGCAACAATCCACCAAGTATCTTGACAAGGTGTGTGTGAATCTTTTAAAACCTGTCTGGTTCACTTTTCAATCCAAAATCAAATGAAAAAATTGGAGTTTACACTGGCTCTGCTTTGCTCTTATGGAAAGAAATTGGTACTCTTATTTCAGCAAAGTGGCATTCATCTGATCACAATGTATCAGTCGGACATTAATAATGTGATAAATTACTATTAATGTTTGTCATGCTGCTAAAAAGGCCAATGTAAAGCATTTACTGATAAAACAACTATAAAGTCGGCTTGTTTGACTCCTGTATCAGATGCTCCCTTTCTCCCGCCAATCACACCCATACATTCTTTAGCTGCCCAAAACTGGCCTCATATTGGGCTTCTTTTTTTGACTTCCATGTCGATGTCAATCTCCATGCTCTCTAGTCGCCATTTTTGGCGTGTCTCACTCGTCATCCATCACGAGACAGAAAGCAGAGGTTATTGCTTTTGCTTCTCTTATTGCTAGAAGGCGCATCTTGTTGCATTGGAAGTGTCCAACCCCTCCTCCAACTACCTCTTGGTTAAAGGATCTGATGTCATTCCTTTCACTTGAAAAATTGAAATATTTGATTCGGGGCTCAACTGATACATTTTATAAAACATGGAACCCTATTTTAAATATTTACGACTCTGTATCCTCACTAGATTCTGACTAAATATATCATGGGTGTGCAAGTTTTTCATCTAGGCATGTTTTTTTTTTGTGTATGTACATGTATGTATGTATGTATATATATATGTATATATTAAGTATAATCGCGTGTAGAGACTGCCGATATTTTCTAATCCTCTTGGGTGGGTGAGGGGAGGGGTTTGGGGTGGTTGTTACTCTGTTGTTACTGTGGTTCTTTTTTTCCTCATTTAGGTATATGTTGGAAAGGAATGTGTAAAAGATAAAAGTGCAGACAATGTTTTCTCTTTTATGCTCGTCTCTTTAATGATTTAATGTACACTGTTTTATGTCTGTACAATAAAAATTGTTATTAAAAAAAATAAAAAAAGTCGGCTTGTTTGGGTGTTCAGCTTACATAAACACGCAACAGAGTTTTTAGTAACAGTTTCCCATAAGGTTGTATTCATTAACATTACTTAAGTACATTAGTGAACAATACTTTATAGCATTTCCAAAGTCTTGGTTAATGTTCATCTCAACAAATAGACCAATTACATGTTAAATGTTAACAAATAGAATCTTAATGTAACATGTTTTATTTGAAATGAATCACCGTGACAATAATCAATGGAAGTAATCTACCACAATGCAATCATAATATACACATCCCTAGTGTGTGTGTGTGTGTGTGTGTGTGCGTGCGTGAGTGTGTGTGTGTGTGTGTATGTGTGAGTGTATGTGTTGTGTGTGTTTGTGAGTGTATGTGTGTTGTGTGTGTGAGAGAGTGTGCGAGTGTGTGTGTGTGTGTATGTGTGAGTGTATGTGTTGTGTGTGTTTGTGAGTGTGTGTGTGTTGTGTGTGTTTGTGAGTGTGTGTGTGTGTGTCAGTATGTTGTGTTTGTGAGTGTGTGTGTGTCAGTATGTTGTGTTTGTGTGTGTGTTGGTGTGTGTGAGCGAGAGTGTGTGTGTGTGTGTGTGTGTGTAAGTGTGTATGTGTGTGTGTATGTATGTGTGTGTATGTATGTGTGTGTGTGTGTGTATGTGTGAGTGTATGTGTTGTGTGTGTGTGTTGTGTGTGTTTGTGAGTGTGTGTGTGTCAGTATGTTGTGTTTGTGAGTGTGTGTGTGTCAGTATGTTGTGTTTGTGTGTGTGTTGGTGTGTGTGAGCGAGAGTGTGTGTGTGTGTGTGTGTGTGTAAGTGTGTATGTGTGTGTGTATGTATGTGTGTGTGTGTATGTATGTGTGTGTGTGTGTATGTGTGAGTGTATGTGTTGTGTGTGTTTGTGAGTGTGTGTGTGTTGTGTGTGTTTGTGAGTGTGTGTGTGTCAGTATGTTGTGTTTGTGTGTGTGTTGGTGTGTGTGAGCGAGAGTGTGTGTGTGTGTAAGTGTGTATGTGTGTGTGTATGTATGTATGTGTGTGTGTGTATGTATGTGTGCGTGTGTGTGTGTTGGTGTGTGTGGACAGGTGTTCACCTGTAGGTGTGGCCAGGCAGCCTCTAACGTTGGCTCATCCTCCTCTGGGTCAAACTCAGCCCCGGTCGGGTTCGATGATGGGGGTAACGTCCTAAACATGTTCACTGCAAACTGAAACAGACAAACCATCAAAAACTAAAACTGGCGGAGAAAAGGTCTTCACGTGACACAGACAGACCTTAGAGAAGAAATCATGTTTCTTTTAAAATGAGGTGGAACAAACCGAAATGTAAGAGGTTATCCACTGAGTGACTCCAGCCAGGTCTCCTTAGCAACCAATTTGGCCCGGTTGCTAGGGAGGGTAGAGTCACATGGGGTAACCTCCTCGTGGTTGCTATAATGTGGTTGTCGCTCTCGGCGGGGCGTGTGGTGAGTTGTGCGTGGATGCTGCGGAGAATAGCGTGAAGCCTCCACACGTGCTACGTCTCCACGGTAACGCGCTCATCAACAAGTCACGTGATAAGATGTGCGGATTGACGGTTGATAAGTTAAAATCTTTAAAAATCAATTTGCCAATGGAGAAAATGAATAGGATTTAACTTCAGGATCCAGACTGTTGCGCTCTGTACGGTAAAGAGCAGATTAAACATTCTGCCTCTGCCTTCGTGTTCCACAAAAGTTAAAAAGTCAAACAGGTTTGGGGGTGAAAAAATGATGACATAATTCACATTTTGGGTGAACTATACTTTGACTACTGACAATTCACTGCACTCCAATTTACTGAACTGTCCATACTGTACGAGAACAAGCTCTGTTGACAATCTCACCTATTTGTTGACTGGAAAAGTGGCGCCATACGCACAAATGAAATATAATAGAAGGTTTTAATCCGTCCCGACTGGTGCACTTTGAAGTTCTTGGCTTTAATCATCAAAGTGTGTGATGCAGGAACTGCGGTGGAGAATATATTATCATGCTTATTCGCATGGGCTACAATCAAGAGAATGAGTCCATTTGCACTTTGATGGACTGAGGTTTCCTGCTTAGCGTGAGGCGCAGACTCTAATAAATATCAAAGACATGTAATTGAGTGTTGGAATAGCTAGAGCTGGCAGCAGCACCGAGGGCAATGCCAGGTCAACCAGCTCTCTGCTGCTAAATGCAACGCTCTCGGCCAAAAACGGCCCCTTAAAAGGACACCGAAACAACAGAGGAGCCTGCAGATTTGCTCAAGCTCTCGACATAACCTTGTATGGATGAGTGATGCTCTATCAACCGCTTCTACAGATGATGAGGACATTCACTTCCACCTCAAAGAGCGTAAGACGTGTTTAAATACAGTACCGAAAGCAAGTACTTTATTTCCCTGTCAACGGGACTCAATGGCTTGGTTGGCACACTGTCACTTTTTACAAGATGTAATATAAGTCTCAGATGTCCCCAGAATGTGTGTCTGAAGTTCCAGCTCATAATACCCCACGGATCATTTATTATATCATGTTATAAACGCCTATTTTTGGGTGGAATCAAAAACATGTTGATTTTGTGTGTGTCTCTTTAAATGCAAATGAGCTGCTGCTCCCCGCCCCCTTTCAGGAAGAGGGCTGTGCCTTTACAGCTCGTGCTTCGGTTACTACAGCAACAACAAATCAGAACCGATATGACTGACAGTGTAAATACCGGAGTTCAGGACTGGGATGTTGAGCGGGGGGTGTTCGCTGTCCTTTTCTGCATATCGCGGCGCTGTTTTGTGGTCTGTTCTGCATAAAGCGGCAGCTCATTTTTGCTTATCGTGACCCATTCGGCCCATTTTGCGGCTGACCCACCGGCCCACTAGTTTCTCCCAATGGCCAGTCCGCCCCTGATCGGCCCCAAAGTGTGTTGGCCCACCGGGAAAATGCCCGGTATTCCAGATTACCCGTCCAGCTTGTCCACTGCGTCTTCAGTGTCTCTGATGTCGGGAGTACAGGAAGACTCTTATGAACACTTATGAGACATTATTCTTCTCACTTATCTGCTCCAGGACTGTGTGTCCATCACTCAGGGGAGGAGCTATGATAATAGGGCGGAGTCCGTCACCAGTCGTGGGCGTGGCCTGATCTAACGGCTAACGTGATGTCACTTTAGAGCAGAAACGAAAATCGTTCATTTTGACACACTGTTATAGATTAATAGCAATATAAGAAAGAGGAGTGGGTGGACTTATAACATTATAGGGTGATTGTGCACACACACACACACACACACACTGCTGACTCACATTTATGTACAAACACCACATAAAAGTGCATTTTGCATAATAGGTCCCGGATTTAAAACAAGTTAGCGGCCAAACCCAGCGCGCTGACCCGTAGAAGCCAGCAATACATCTAGCTAACATTGACAGAGTTATAAAAAATGCATGATCTGGTTTATAATTAGCACGTAATAAAAACACTGCAAACGTATACATTAGCTGATCAACCTACAGCGTAAGGCTCATCGCTTGCCATTGTCAGTTTGCTCGTTCCTGTTGCGTGCCCTCAACCTGGCAACCCGAGTGAGCTTCGACTCTGGGGGGGAGGAGGGGGCTGGGGGGACAACTCGCTCCAATATTTTGAATAGTACCCATTTTAAACACTTGATGTCAATGTTACATTTTGCTCCTTTATTTGAGCAGTCACACTGACATTTAAAAGTTGCGGGTTGAGCAGCAGAGCTCAGGATGGGCGTCTGTTGCTTCACACTGAATCTGCCGAAAGACAGTCGAGTTTGTGTACTCACCATGTGAACGACCTCGGGATAGATGGGCTCAGTGATGACATTCCTGTTATGAGTGATGTACTCCACCATCTCGCTGAGCGCCGCCCGTTTCACCTCCTTCCATTTCAGATCGCTCAGCGGGTCGGACACAAAGTCAAAGAGCACGCAGCACTGCCGCAGCTTCTGTACGAACAACTTCTCCTGCTCGGTGGGGGGGACATCTATAACGGGACACAACAACAGTCACAGGGTCACACTTGTTCATAAACACAGAAGCTGGACTGATGCATTTGGACTGAACTGACTGATGAAGTCCAACACTGACGAGTTTATGAAGTTTACAAGCGATTCAAAAGGAGACAATTCAATTAGCAGTTCAGTGAACTCAACTAAAAGTAAACACACATACATCTGAACTTCGCATAAAGATTAAAACAGTGTAAAGTGATTATAGGGAATCCCCATTGGTATCCCCGCTCGTCACGACCCTGCCACGTTTAGCGTCTGGTAGGGGTCTCCCCCCGCCTCTGGCAGCGGCCCAGACCCCTCCAGGCGGTCCCTAGGAGCTCCTTCTCCCCTCGCGGTCGGCGGCCATTCGTCCGTCCCCCGGCAGATGGCCGCAGCTGCTCCGTTGGGGTGTTTGATAGTGGCGAGGACTCTACTACGGCACATCCCACCTCCTTCCCGTGTTTCGGGACAAGTGTAACAGGATTAATGGGAAAGGAGGCGGCGAGAACCGGCTTGACAATATAAATAATAGTCTTAAATGAAAAGACACAAACACACACACACACACACAGGTGTCAGGCAGCTGCCCGTCAATCTCTCTCTATCTCGCACTGCCGTCTCCGGATGGCCTTTATCCCTCTTGGAGGCTTAATTAGCCTGATTAGGGGCCGGGTGTGTAGCATCATACTACTTTTACCATTTCTGCCGTGTTTAGCGGCTGGTAGGGGTCTCCACCCGTATGTAGTGAAGTCAGTACCGAGCCTATTAAAATGTAGAATTTCAATGTAAATAATCAATTAAAAACAGTCGCATGTTTCCATCAAGGGTCTCAATTAAAAGTTATTTATGTAGGACCCTATGAAATATTTATTTATTCTAAATTGTAACTTCTATTCAGTACAACAGCATCATTGATTGTGAGATACAGGTTCAGTAATAATAATAAAATACATTTAATTCAACTTAAGTAGCAATTTATTACATTTCACACTTCAAACTTTTATTTTGACGTGAAGGTGTTTTTGACTAGTTTCACACCTCCGTATGAGACGTTGCTTATATGACCCAGTGTGCTCAAAATGCTGTGATTTATTAAATTAATCAGTCAAGAGGTCGCTGCGTGCATCACAGTGAATGACCACTACTTTCTGACATCTACTACAACAAGGAAAGCGTGCAACGCTCATTAAATGAGGTGTTTTCAGCATGGAAGCGGCTTCACATATTCACCAGAGTTCCTGCATAGCATTTGTTTTCAAATCTAATTTAAGACCTTTTTCAAGGCAGAACAAATCAAATAAATACTGTAAATAATTAATGTCTCACAGTAATACAGGATTGGATATATGTAATACATGTTTTAAACATATATATCACATTAAAATTGACTTTCAGCCTTTTTTTAACTTTAAAGGCTGAAATATACCGGGGACTCTTATTTTGAAATGTGTGCGCTTCACTGCTTCCAGCTGCTCATTCAAACAGATCAGGGAAATATAATGTGCACTCCTACAATCATCTTTAACGTATAACAATATAAACAAGTAAACATTGTCATATTTCATCAACAGTTAATGTTGGTTGACCTTATGAAAATACAACAGTACCACCATTTCACTCTGACGGACGCTGCGTATTCATTTCTTTAATTAAATCATATTCTTTTGACCTTTTCATCATATCATGATTCCCGTCTTTCCACTCCCAAATTTAAGACCTCTTTAAATGATAATAAAGACTTTTGTTGTATCATTTAAGACTTTTTATGACCTCAAATTTTGTCAAATTGAATTTAAGACATTTTAATCTTTTTAAAGATCCGCGGGAACCCTGATTCACTGTGCGGCGCGCGGTACACACAGACCGTACATATTAAGACTATATTTACTAGACTAGACACACACTATACCTATAAATAAATCACATCAATTCAGGCTTTCATAATCACACTAGGACATGTGACAATGTTCATTTCAGTGTGAAAGGAGTAACGGCACGTGCTCATAAGCGTGTGAGCATTTGGAAGCAGTCATGTGTCAGTCTGAACATGGGACTGAATGGAGTCGGTGCTCGGTACCACCGGTGCTGCAGAAACACATTGTTTATTTTAGTAACGACTTCATGGAACACCCGGATGATGCGCTACATTTGTCAAAATGTAGCAGCATACAGCCAGAGAACACTGTGTAACATTGTGTTACATTCTATTGTGTTACATTCTATCGTGTTACATTCTATTTCCATTGTGGAATGGAACACTCTCTTCCCATTTACTGTGCAGTACACATTGGCTACTATTTTAAGCAGTAATAGTAAATGAATGAAACAATTCAAACCAGAGTCTGTTACACTGTGTGTGTTAACTTGCACGCTCTTACACTTAGTAAGCACACATCGAGTAAGATCTGTTTCTCTTTATTGTTGCATGTAAACACTTTATTAGCATTCTTACCAGTTTAAGGGGCGGTCACACTAGACTTGAGCATGCACAATTTTTTCGGACAATGCAACGGACCAGGATGTGATGTCACATGGGAGGGCTTGTGGTGTAAGGAAATAATGCATCACAAATAACAAATAATATTATACAAAAAAAATGTCAAATATATAGTCTTAATGGGAGTGAATGGCGGGAGTGAGTGTAGTGTGTGCACCCTTTAGCATAGAGTAGAGTAATCCTATAATTTGCAGTTTTCTTGCATTGTCAGAGTTGATTTTTGGTAGTTATACATGCACACCAATACGCACTCATTATAGTCACACTAACGTGTGTGAGTGGTATGCAGAAACTAATAATTGGTTGTTCAACAAAACATTTACCTTTAAGTTAGTTTGCTACTTTGGGCAAATAGTCAGCGGAGCCAATTACATGCACTATTCTATTAGACCAACATCTGTAAACAAATACTAAAAATAACATAAAACACTCTCCAATTGCATCCAACTTTTCCATGAACAGAAATACATCAAATAATCACAACAAAACATGCTACACAAGCATGACTACACTACATGCCTAAATACACAATCACTTGTGCTTCATGTGCACCAGTGCAGGTGAGTGGTCAAATCACTTTATAAGGCTGCACGTGACCTAACGGAAGCGTACCAGGATGCAGTGAGCACACACTCAATGTTCCTGAAGCTGTGACCTCACTTCCTCTGACATCAGAGGTCATGGTTGGTCAGGGGGGCTCAGTACTACCCCCCCTTTACTAGTGGCAGCACTGTAAACATAGCTTGCCACATTTAACCCGGGCAACATACACACTGTGCCTCAAAACCTAGTGAGTGAGCATTCTGAGATATCCAAGCCATGTTCGAATGCACCTATAATGGCTAAAACTACAGTCTAAGTAGGCAGCTCACTAGATTTAAAAACATAGCCAGTCTTAAACTGCCGGTGTAGAAAGATTACAAATATAAAACACAAAAAAGCAGATTGTTTTATATTATTGATATCCAAAAAATGCTGTCTAGGTAGGCAGCTCACTAGATATTGGAACACAGCCACAGTCTTCAACTCCCTCCATGAGCAGTAATCTAACATAAATAAACCCAAATCAATATGCCAATTACTGCAACTGAAAACAATCCAATAATGAAATGCTTTTAAGGCTTATTAACAACATAAACGGGGCAGATCCATGAACATTCTTCTGTCTTCGCAACAGCGGCCACAAATCATTGCATAGCAACCTTCCCCTGCACTCCCTTCCTCTCCGGACACAATAAGACAAACGTCTCACCTCTAAAGTGCATAAGGGCCACCGGCTGAAAGGGCCCGTTTGAGCTCGGAGCATCCACGAACATCCTAGCGTCCTCTTTAGAGCATGTCCACATGAATATGTCCAAAAGGGAGCGAGGACGGCTGCCGGCTAAGATGAGCCGTTAGCCTCCATTTTAGCACAAACACTCAACAGAAAATGAAGCTCCACTGCTGGAGGGAACTAGCTGGTTAGTGATGTCACCCATCAAAGGGGGACAGCCGATTGGCTGGACGAGGTCATGTGATGTTAACCAGCGGAGGAGGCTGCTGATTGGCTGGTGGGAGCCAAAGAAGGCGGGACTTTTGAATGTGATTGGTGCTGGTTTTGCAGTGCGGAGCTGACCACATGCAGATAACAGGATATTCACACAACAAGTTGACTACTAACAAGTTGTCCTCTAAGATTTGGTAAAGAATAATGGACCTCTGTTCTCCAAAACAGCAACCATTTAGACAATGAATCAAACAACATCCATTTATGTGAACTGTGCACGCCTAACTTGATTTTTAGGTGACTCTGGTACTTACTTATACAATTGTTAAAAAAAAAAAAGTGTATATAGAGAATATAATATTAAGAATCAGATAGAAATATATAAATAAAATACAAAATATTTTGAATTTCAGGGACATTTTTTGTCACTTTTGGTGCCATTTTTTCCCAAGCCCTGGTTAATTTCTGACACTGGTGTCTATTAATTTTCAGACATCAAATTTTCATCAGGCAGAGAATAAAACAGGTTAAAAACAATCACATAGACTTGCATTGAAGGAGGTCCGTGAGCCATCTCTAGAGACCAGAATATCAAAGAGACTTTCAAAGAGGGTTCAGGACTCTTTTGACTTGGTCTAGTAAGTAATCATGTATGTAGAAACCACCCAGAACATCCTAGCAACCAGCAAGCAACCCTAAAAACCACCCAGAACATTCTAGCAACCACCTAGCAACCCTAAAAACCACACAGAACATCCTAGCAACCAGCTAGCAACCCTAAAAACCACCCAGAACATCCTAGCAACCAGCTAGCAACCCTAAAAACCACCCAGAACATCCTAGCAACCACCAAGCAACCCTAAAAACCACCCAGAACACCCCAGCAATAAACTAGCAACATGCTAAAAACCACCCAGAACACCCCAACAACCAACTAGCAACATGCTAAAAACCACTCAGAACACCCTAGCAACCACCAAGCAACCCTAAAAACCACCCAGAACACCCCAGCAATAAACAAGCAACATGCTAAAAACCACCCAGAACACCCCAGCAATAAACTAGCAACATGCTAAAAACCACCCAGAACACCCCAACAACAAACTAGCAACATGCTAAAAACCACCCAGAACACCCTAGCAACCAACTAGCAACATGCTAAAAACCACCCAGAACACCCTAGCAACCAACTAGCAACATGCTAAAAACCACCCAGAACACCCCAGCAACCAACTAGCAACATGCTAAAAACCACCCAAAACACCCTAGCAACCAACTAGCAACATGCTAAAAACCACCCAGAACACCCTAGCAACCAACTAGCAAAATGCTAAAAACCACCCAGAACACCCTAGCAACAAACTAGCAACATGCTAAAAACCACCCAAAACACCCTAGCAACCAACTAGCAACATGCTAAAAACCACCCAAAACACCCTAGCAACCAACTAGCAACATGCTAAAAACCACCCAAAACACCCTAGCAACCAACTAGCAAAATGCTAAAAACCACCCAGAACACCCCAGCAACAAACTAGCAACATGCGTAAAAAGCACCCAAAACACCCTAGCAACCAACTAGCAACATACTAAAAACAACCCAAAACACCCTAGCAACCAACTAGCAACATGCGTAAAAAGCAGAACACCCTAGCAACCAACTAGCAAAATGCTAAAAACCACCCAGAACACCCCAGCAGCAAACTAGCAACATATGTAAAAAGCACCCAAAACACCCTAGCAACCAACTAGCAACATGCGTAAAAAGTAGAACACCCCAGCAAAACTTAAAATCACCCAGAACATCCTAGCAACCATATAGAAACCACCCACAGGTTTTGCTAACGCAAATTCCACACAAATGTTCTTCAAAAAAATGAAGTTGTGGGTTTAATTTCCCAGGGAAATGCAGAACTGTAAATGTTAAAATCTGGTTGCATCCTGATAGTTAGTGGCTCCCTACCTGGTATAATTGTTTTACTACTAAGTGCATCCTTTGTGAGAAACATCAGAGACGATCTCTAGGCTCTACCTGAGCTAAGTTTTAGCTGGAAATAAAACCACCAAACCACTGAAGGTAAATAAAGAAAAGAATACGGTACAACAGTGTGACACAACAGTACTTTACAATATCTCCTGAGATGCATGTAAAACAGGGACCGCAGCAGCATGCTCACAGGAAACCACATTTCAACAGCAGACCTGCAGCTGCTCGCATAAGCACAAAGGAAACACCCACTCCCAGTTTATCATCACTTTCCTTCAACATATATTCAGTATAATTACGTACAAAAATGTACATTTTAAAAAAACGACTACTTGGGTACATTTTAGACAAATGAATGAGCATTCTGTAGGTGTGTCTTATTGATTACAATCAGAATAGCATTTCTTCACACTATTTCTGTTGTATGCATGTTGTGACATTTCTTAATGCATGGAATAAAAGAGCAACGTACTAAATTTGCCAAAATGGACAATTAATTAAAACTGTGATGTGTCGAACTGTGATTATTAAACTGCAAATGGATGTGATTTATTAAATACACGTTCTGCATGAGCTGCACGCTACAAAGTGAGTCTGTGAAGCCGCTCACATACTAAAAACTAGAGATGCACCGATCGACCGGCCAGGGACCGGAATCGGCCGGTTTTCCGCATGCTTGGCCCGGACCGGTGACCGGCCGGTCAGTCTCACGTCTTTCCGTTTCCGAGCCGGTCCGTTTTGTTGCCAGCAGCGCAGACAATAACATCACAGCCGCATGGAAACATGACACTGGCGTGGAAGATCTTCACCAGGTTGAGGTCACAAATGGGGTTTGGTTGCCAGGTTGAGGTCACAAATGGGGTTTGGTTGCCAGGTTGAGGTCACAAATGGATTTTGGTTGCCAGGTTGAGGTCACAAATGGATTTTGGTTGCCAGGTTGAGGTCACAAATGAGTTTTGGTTGCCAGGTTGAGGTCACACATGAGTTTTGGTTGCCAGGTTGAGGTCACAAAGGGGGTTTGGTTGCCAGGTTGAGGTCACAAATGGGTTTTGGTTGCCAGGTTGAGGTCACAAATGGATTTTGGTTGCCAGGTTGAGGTCACAAATGGGTTTTTGTTGCCAGGTTGAGGTCACAAATGGATTTTGGTTGCCAGGTTGAGGTCACAAATGGGTTTTGGTTGCCAGGTTGAGGTCACAAATGGGCTTTGGTTGTCAGGTTGAGGTCACAAATGGATTTTGGTTGCCAGGTTGAGGTCACAAATGGGTTTTTGTTGCCAGGTTGAGGTCACAAATGGATTTTGGTTGCCAGGTTGAGGTCACAAATGGGTTTTGGTTGCCAGGTTGAGGTCACACATGGATTTTGGTTGCCAGGTTGAGGTCACACATGGGTTTTGGTTGCCAGGTTGAGGTCACAAATGGGTTTTGGTTGCCAGGTTGAGGTCACAAATGGGGTTTGGTTGCCAGGTTGAGGTCACAAATGGGGTTTGGTTGCTAGGTTGAGGTCACAAATGGATTTTGGTTGCCAGGTTGAGGTCACAAATGGATTTTGGTTGCCAGGTTGAGGTCACAAATGAGTTTTGGTTGCCAGGTTGAGGTCACACATGAGTTTTGGTTGCCAGGTTGAGGTCACAAATGGGGTTTGGTTGCCAGGTTGAGGTCACACATGAGTTTTGGTTGCCAGGTTGAGGTCACAAATGGGTTTTGGTTGCCAGGTTGAGGTCACAAATGGATTTTGGTTGCCAGGTTGAGGTCACAAATGGGTTTTTGTTGCCAGGTTGAGGTCACAAATGGGTTTTGGTTGCCAGGTTGAGGTCACAAATGGGTTTTGGTTGCCAGGTTGAGGTCACAAATGGGTTTTTGTTGCCAGGTTGAGGTCACAAATGGATTTTGGTTGCCAGGTTGAGGTCACAAATGGGTTTTGGTTGCCAGGTTGAGGTCACACATGGATTTTGGTTGCCAGGTTGAGGTCACACATGGATTTTGGTTGCCAGGTTGAGGTCACACATGGGTTTTGGTTGCCAGGTTGAGGTCACAAATGAGTTTTGGTTGCCAGGTTGAGGTCACAAATGGGTTTTGGTTGCCAGGTTGAGGTCACAAATGGATTTTGGTTGCCAGGTTGAGGTCACAAATGGGGTTTGGTTGCCAGGTTGAGGTCACACATGAGTTTTGGTTGCCAGGTTGAGGTCACACATGAGTTTTGGTTGCCAGGTTGAGGTCACAAATGGATTTTGGTTGCCAGGTTGAGGTCACAAATGGATTTTGGTTGCCAGGTTGAGGTCACAAATGGGTTTTTGTTGCCAGGTTGAGGTCACAAATGGATTTTGGTTGCCAGGTTGAGGTCACAAATGGGTTTTGGTTGCCAGGTTGAGGTCACACATGGATTTTGGTTGCCAGGTTGAGGTCACACATGGGTTTTGGTTGCCAGGTTGAGGTCACAAATGGGTTTTGGTTGCCAGGTTGAGGTCACAAATGGATTTTGGTTGCCAGGTTGAGGTCACAAATGGGTTTTGGTTGCCAGGTTGAGGTCACACATGGGTTTTGGTTGCCAGGTTGAGGTCACAAATGGATTTTGGTTGCCAGGTTGAGGTCACAGATGGATTTTGGTTGCCAGGTTGAGGTCACACGTTATTAGAAATGTGTGTGATGTGTCGATTGTGTGAGTTGGATGCGTTTCATACAAGATCTGGCAACAGGACAACCTTGGAATAATATATTGATGTGATTATTCATATAACGTGGTTTGGACCATACAAATTACGGGAGTTCCCCGGGAGAAATAACAAAACGGGAGGGGGGTGGGAGATGGGTGTGAAATACGGGAGACTCCCGGGAAAAACGTTGGTGAGTGACGACAAGCCGATCCCGAAGCAGCGATCAGTTTCACCTCTGATATTTGGGATCTAACGTCGCTTAATGTCAATGTTGAGTGTATTGGACACTTCAGTTTAGGCTTGTAATATTTGGAATTGTTTTGTTAGACGAGTAAAAAATAGAGAAAGGTCCATTTATAAAAATAGTGGAAAATTAATCTGTTTTGTTATATAAAGCAACTCATTTGCAGTTAATTGTTATAAAATTAAATTTTGCATTGAAGAAAGGTAGATTTTGTTTGTATATGCGGTCAATAATAGTTCTAAGAAAGAAAATCAGAAAAATCGGTATCGGCCAAGAAAATTGCAATCGGTGCATATCTATAAGAAATTAATTGCTGGAGGATTCGACAGTTAAAACGGCTCCAGTCAGGCTTCCTAAGCAACCAACTGGCCCGGTTGCTAGGGAGGGTAGTGTCACATGGGGTAACCAAATTGGCCCGGTTACTAGGGAGGGTAGAGTCACATGGGGTAACCAAATTGTCCCGGTTGCTAGGGAGGGTAGAGTCACATGGGGTAACCAAATTGGCCCGGTTGCTAGGGAGGGTAGAGTCACATGGGGTAACCAAATTGTCCCGGTTGCTAGGGAGGGTAGAGTCACATGGGGTAACCAAATTGTCCCGGTTGCTAGGGAGGGTAGAGTCACATGGGGTAACCAAATTGTCCCGGTTGCTAGGGAGGGTAGAGTCACATGGGGTAACCAAATTGTCCCGGTTGCTAGGGAGGGTAGAGTCACATGGGGTAACCAAATTGGCCAGGTTGCTAGGGAGGGTAGAGTCACATGGGGTAACCAAATTGGCCCGGTTGCTAGGGAGGGTAGAGTCACATGGTGTAACCAACTGGCCCGGTTGCAATCGCCACCACGAGGACTTCTGACTTTCCACTCCTATGACTTGCACTGCTCTAAAAGTCGAAACAGTTCAAACGGATCAGATCTATTGTTTCGATTATGATTACATAAGATTCACTAGCGCTGGTTGTAACGGGCAGGATTTATGATGCATCAATATTCTGGTTACTGACCGCAGCTGGAACCTGAAAGTCTTTTATAATAATTAGACAGTAATGATCCACTGGAATGAATGCATTAGATGTGTGGTTCTCTCAGTGCTAAACCAGTCGAGTGAGCATGCTTTGATTCATATCTCAATAATTAAAATCAAAGTGTTTCACGCCAGAGAAACATCAGGAATATAGCCAGTACATTTCTGGCAGCTTTAACCCTTTACTTGCATGGAGTAGCAAATTGTTTGTGTCCTATGTGACTGAAAAACTACAATAATCTGCTGTTGTAAGACAATGTCATTGATTTAGTGGCTTATTTAGGGTCGTTTTTAAAGTCAACATGTAATTATAACTCTCTACGGACATGTTGGAGAAGGAACCGCCATTGGCTAATACATTTTAGCATTTACTCGCCAGACTTCTGACATGTAAGCGTAATACACACGAAACAGAAAACCGAAAGGGGGCATCATAAAATATATACATTAATTTTCATATATATGATTTCAAGCAAGATTGTGCATTTTATTTTCATATTTTGCTTTTGATCCTTTTTTTATCACATTTTATATTGTGTACAAGATTCACATTATATTCATTTATATGATGTCATGAAATTGCATTTTTAATAATGAATCAAGCTGTTGTCACTGTTTGAAATAACTTAAAAAAATATATATTTATTTTGGTTGGTTAAAAAAAAAAAGTTTTTTTTTTTTTTTAAAAATATTCACCTGGTTGGAACCTAATGAAAATAAAACAGAAACCACTTTTTTTTTTCTTTACCAAATCCTTGCATGGATGCAGCACAAGTCCATTTGTTTGGACGATTTGTTTATGTATTTACACATTTATTATATTTACTACATTACTACATTTTGTAACTTATTTGTTTTTATGCACTTGTGCAATTTACATTGAGTTTACAGTAATCTAGTTTCCATCCACCTTTTGCGCTATTTTGTTACGGACAATGTGAAAATGCAGAAAAATAAATTCCGACATTTGCCGCTTTCTGCCATTTTTTTAATTTAATGCTTTTTTTGTTTGGTGATTAATTTTTTTAATTGAATCCTTTTTTCGTTTGGTAATGATTTTTTTTTAATTTAATGCTTTTTTTGTTTGGTGATAAATTTTTTTAATTTAATTCTTTTTTTCGTTTGGTAATGATTTTTTTTTTAATTTAATGCTTTTTTTGTTTGGTAATTTTTTTTTAATTTAATGCTTTTTTTGTTTGGTAATTAATTTTTTTAATTTAATTCTTTTTTTTGTTTGGTAATGAATTTTTTTAATGTAATGCTTTTTTTTGTTTGGTAATTTATTTTATTTAATACAGGGGATTTTGTCGCATTTTTTCAAAAGTAAAACTAAACAATAATTTAATAGAATTGGGCTGCAAGTGTTCCAAAAATTGTTTTTTTAAATGCACTGATGATTTTCTCCACAATCTGGAACGCCCAATTCCCAATGCGCTGTAAGTCCTCGTGGTGGTGTAGTGACTCGCCTCAATCCGGGTGGCGGAGGGCGAATCTCAGTTGCCTCCGCGTCTGAGACCGTCAATCCGCGCATCTGATCACGTGACTTGTTGATGAGCGCGTTACCATGGAGACATAGTGTGTATGGAGGCTTCACGCTATTCTCCGCGGCATCCACCCACAACTCACCACACGCCCTACCGAGAGCGAGAACCACATTATAGCAACCACGAGGAGGTTACCCCATGTGACTCTACCCTCCCTAGCAACCGGGACAATTTGGTTGCTAAGGAGACCTGACTGGAGTCACACTGGATTCAAACTCGCGACTCCAGGTGTGGTAGTCAGCATCAACACTCGCTGAGATACCCAGGCCTCCGGGACTTCATAATCTTTCATCAGAATATAATAACATTCTCTGCCTTAGAAATGACTTTCGTTTCTGCTGATGTAATCTACGCCATTTGGGCAAGCAAAATAATATTAACCAACATTGTCACAGCTTGATTTTCAAGATCCAATCAACTCCCAACAGGTAAAATCAAGTTCCGCCCAACATCTTGAATCATGTCTTGCATCTTACCTTTGAACGCAGGGAGTTTCTGGAGTTCTCGATTGTTGCTCAGGCTGTACCTGGACGAGCTCTGTCGCTTGTCTTTTTTAACGGCGGGCTGAGATCCGGACTGTTTTCCTTTCAGCAGCTGTGTGGTGGGAGGAACACTGTTAATGCCCTTCTTATTAGACCCCTGAAAGGAAAAGACATTTACATTTACATTTATGCATTTGGCAGATGCTTTTATCCAAAGTGACTTACAGTGCACTTATTACAGTGACAATCCCCCCGGAACAACCTGGAGTTAAGTGTCTTACTCAAGGACACAATGGTGGTGTCTGTGGGGATCAAACCAGCAACCTTCTGATTACCAGTTATGTGCTTTAGACCACTACACCACCATCAAAGTGACTTACAGTGCCCTTATTACAGGGACAATCCCCCCGGAGCAACCTGGAGTTAAGTGTCTTACTCAAGGACACAATGGTGGTGGCTGTGGGGATCTTACCAGCAACCTTCTGATTACCAGTTATGTGCTTTAGCTCACTACACCACCACCAAAGTGACTTACAGTGCACTTATTACAGGGACAATCCCCCCGGAGCAACCTGGAGTTAAGTGTCTTACTCAAGGACACAATGGTGGTGACTGTGGGGATCAAACCAGCAACCTCCTGATTACCAGTTATGTGCTTTAGCTCACTACACCACCACCAAAGTGACTTACAGTGCACTTATTACAGGGACAATCCCCCCCGGAGCAACCTGGAGTTAAGTGTCTTACTCAAGGACACAATGGTGGTGACTGTGGGGATCGAACCAGCAACCTTCTGATTACCAGTTATGTGCTTTAGCCCACTACACCACCACCAAAGTGACTTACAGTGCACTTATTACAGGGACAATCCCCCCCGGAGCAACCTGGAGTTAAGTGTCTTACTCAAGGACACAATGGTGGTGACTGTGGGGTTCGAACCAGTGACCTTCTGATTAGCAGCCCTGTGCTCTAGCCACCACGCCACCACCACTCCTAAAAGACAAGAAATTAGTTATTTCTATTCAAATTTAACACGTTATATACTCATATAAACCAAAGTATTAAGTCACAACAAACCTAATTTTTAATACAGGATATCTTTTTTATTAATGTTTGCCATTCCAAGCCCCTGTGCTGTTCCAAAGATTGAAAACTCCTCTTTTTCATACAACAAAATAGTGTTGCCACGATCCCAAAATGATGTGGTCACTATGAACTGTCATTATATGGAAAAGAACAGCGTGAACATTCATACAAAAATGCTCCTGGTCAATCCCAGAGGCCTAAAGATTTGTCCCGCTCTAAATCAATCGGCCATATAAAGACCTTTAAACTTGATAAAGGCAGAATGGTGAAACTAAACTACCTAACACAATTCTTAAGCATGGAGAAGTTAAAGTGCATAATGCATAAAGTGATAAAATGCAAATTAAATAGAAGAAATCACAGTTATTTAAAAGAGGTTGAAGTCAAACAGAAATGCACATGTCATAGCAATCATTTGCACTGCAGATGGAAACTAATTTGATAAATAATATTATAAATATATAACATCTGTAATGTTTTAGCCTGCTTACCTCATGTTCTGAGGACTCCTGACCTCCTGTTTTACCCACTTTTGCAGATTTTGGTGAATCCTAAAGAAAATAAATATAATAAAATAGCACGTTCTCTATTTCCCCTTGAATATATATATATATATAATTTTAAATAAAATGAGACAGCTAACGTTAGCAATACTACTAAAGTACTAAATGTACAAACCTGAACTACAATAACAAACGTATTAAAATAAATGAGTTTATTTATTTATATAAAGTGCATTTAGACATATAAATAATAATTTGCCGTAAAAGAGAACCCATCATTATTAAGCAGCTAGCCGGCTATGCTAGTTAATCCTGCAGCTACAAAATACAAACTCTGCACAATTACACACAAACAGCCCATTAAAGTTACATTAAGTGCTCTTTTTAATGTCTAGGGTGTAAATCTTTAAACCTGGACAGTGTGTGTCACCAACTCTTGTAAAATCCGTTTTATGGTGTGCAAATCTGGAGTTAGCATGCAGGCTAATGTCTCGAGCTTTGAAACTAATAACTGTCAATGTTATTTAAATGTCAATAGATGTTTCCTAACTTTACCTGATGTTCTCCACACACAGCAACGCCACTCACCTTGTCTTTCTTCGTTTTATTCGGCATTGCATTCATATATATGTATTGTGTCTTTCAATCCGCTGTCAGTATGTGTGTATGTGTGTGTGTATGTGTGTGTGTGTGTCCTCTACTGTCTGTACATCATCACATGAGATCACATTTACACTCATTAAACACACTCATGCATCTATTTTCAATATCACATAAACTCAATATAAGCGGACGATGGTTTGCATCGGCTTTGACTTTGGATCCGTTTTCTATCTGATGATGATAATACACAGCTGAAGTCAGAAGTGTACATACACATCAGCCAAATCCATTTAATCTCAGATTTTCACAATTCCTGACATTTAATGGTAGAAACATTCCCTGTTTTAGGTCAGTTCGGATCACTACTTTATTTTAAGAATGTGAAATGACAGAATAATAGTCGAGAGAATTATTTATTTCAGCTTTTATGTCTTTCATCACATTCCCAGTGGGTCAGAAGTTTACACACACTTTATTAGTATTTGGTAGCATTGAGTTTAAATAGCTTAACTTGGGTCAGATGTTTTTGGGAGTCCTTTTACAAGCTTCTCACAAGTTGCTGGAATTTTGGCCCATTCCTCCAGATAGAACTGGTGTTCAGCTCTGCCCACAAATTTGGATTTTGGATCGGATTGAGGTCCAACTTTGGAGGTATGCTTGGGGTCATTGTCCATTTGGAAGACCCATTTGCGACTGAGCTTTAACTTCCTGTCTGATGTCTTGAGATGTTGCTTCAATATATCCACATAATGTTCCTTCCTCATGATGCCATCTATTTAGTGAAGTGCACCAGTCCCTCCTGCAGCACCCCCTCAACATGATGCTGCACCCCCCGTGCTTCACGGTTGGGATGGTGTTCTTCGGCGTGCAAGCCTCACCCTTTATCCTCCAAACATAACGATGGTCATTATGGCCATTTAGTAAGATCTTTGTCCCCATGTGCACTTGCAAACTGTATTCTGGCTTGTTTATGGTGGTTTTGGAGCAGCGGCTTCTTCCTTGCTGAGCAGCCTTTCAGGTGATGTCCATATAGGACTCGTTTTGCTGTGGATCTAGATACTCGTCTACCTGTTTCCTCCAGCATCTTCACAAGGTCCTTTGCTGTTGTTCTGGGATTGATTTGCACTTTTCACACAAACTACGTTCATCTCTAGGAGACAGAATGCGTCTCCTTCCTGAGCGGTATGATGACTGTGTGGTCACATGATGGCGTCTCCTTCCTGAGCGGTGTGATGACTGTGTGGTCACATGATTGCATCTCCTTCCTGAGCGGTATGATGACTGTGTGGTCACATGATGGCGTCTCCTTCCTGAGCGGTGTGATGACTGTGTGGTCACATGATGGCGTCTCCTTCCTGAGCGGTATGATGACTGTGTGGTCACATGATTGCATCTCCTTCCTGAGCGGTATGATGACTGTGTGGTCACATGATGGCGTCTCCTTCCTGAGCGGTATGATGGCTGTGTGGTCACATGATGGCGTCTCCTTCCTGAGCGGTATGATGACTATGTGGTCACATGATTGCATCTCCTTCCTGAGCGGTGTGATGACTGTGTGGTCACATGATGGCGTCTCCTTCCTGAGCGGTATGATGGCTGTGTGGTCACATGATTGCATCTCCTTCCTGAGCGGGATGATGACTGTGTGGTCACATGATGGCGTCTCCTTCCTGAGCGGTGTGATGACTGTGTGGTCACATGATTGCATCTCCTTCCTGAGCGGTATGATGGCTGTGTGGTCACATGATGGCGTCTCCTTCCTGAGCGGTGTGATGACTGTGTGGTCACATGATGGCGTCTCCTTCCTGAGCGGTATGATGACTATGTGGTCACATGATTGCATCTCCTTCCTGAGCGGTGTGATGACTGTGTGGTCACATGATGGCGTCTCCTTCCTGAGCGGTATGATGGCTGTGTGATCACATGATTGCATCTCCTTCCTGAGCGGGATGATGACTGTGTGGTCACATGATGGCGTCTCCTTCCTGAGCGGTATGATGACTGTGTGGTCACATGATTGCATCTCCTTCCTGAGCGGTATGATGGCTGTGTGATCACATGATTGCATCTCCTTCCTGAGCGGGATGATGGCTGTGTGATCACATGATTGCATCTCCTTCCTGAGCGGGATGATGACTGTGTGGTCACATGATGGCGTCTCCTTCCTGAGCGGTATGATGACTGTGTGGTCACATGATTGCATCTCCTTCCTGAGCGGTATGATGGCTGTGTGGTCACATGATGGCGTCTCCTTCCTGAGCGGTGTGATGGCTGTGTGGTCACATGATTGCATCTCCTTCCTGAGCGGTATGATGGCTGTGTGGTCACATGATGGCGTCTCCTTCCTGAGCGGTGTGATGACTGTGTGGTCACATGATGGCGTCTCCTTCCTGAGCGGTATGATGACTGTGTGGTCACATGATTGCATCTCCTTCCTGAGCGGTATGATGACTGTGTGGTCACATGATTGCATCTCCTTCCTGAGCGGTATGATGGCTGTGTGGTCACATGATGGCGTCTCCTTCCTGAGCGGTGTGATGGCTGTGTGGTCACATGGTGGCGTCTCCTTCCTGAGCGGTATGATGACTGTGTGGTCACATGATGGCGTCTCCTTCCTGAGCGGTATGATGACTGTGTGGTCACATGATGGCGTCTCCTTCCTGAGCGGTATGATGACTGTCTGGTCACATGATTGCATCTCCTTCCTGAGCGGTATGATGGCTGTGTGGTCACATGGTGGCGTCTCTTTCATGAGCGGTATGATGACTGTGTGGTCACATGATGGCGTCTCCTTCCTGAGCGGTATGATGACTGTCTGGTCACATGATGGCGTCTCCTTCCTGAGCGGTGTGATGGCTGTGTGGTCACATGGTGGCGTCTCTTTCATGAGCGGTATGATGACTGTGTGGTCACATGATGGCGTCTCCTTCCTGAGCGGTATGATGACTGTGTGGTCACATGATTGCATCTCCTTCCTGAGCGGTATGATGACTGTGTGGTCACATGATTGCATCTCCTTCCTGAGCGGTGTGATGGCTGTGTGGTCACATGATTGCATCTCCTTCCTGAGCGGTGTGATGGCTGTGTGGTCACATGATTGCGTCTCCTTCCTGAGCGGTATGATGGCTGTGTGGTCACATGATGGCGTCTCCGTCCTGAGCGGGACGATGGCTGTGTGGTCACATGATGGCGTCTCCTTCCTGAGCGGTACGATGACTGTGTGGTCACATGATGGCGTCTCCTTCCTGAGCGGTATGATGACTGTGTGGTCACATGATGGCATCTCCTTCCTGAGCGGTATGATGGCTGTGTGGTCACATGATGGCGTCTCCTTCCTGAGCGGTATGATGACCGTGTGGTCACATGATGGCGTCTCCTTCCTGAGCGGTATGATGACTGTGTGGTCACATGATGGCATCTCCTTCCTGAGCGGTATGATGACTGTGTGGTCACATGATGGCGTCTCCTTCCTGAGCGGTATGATGACTGTGTGGTCACATGGTGTTTATACTTGTGTACTATTGTTTGTACAGATGAACGTGGCACCTTCAGGTATTTGGAAATTGCTCCCAAATATGATCCAGACTTGTGGAGGTCCACCATTGTTTTCTGAGGTCTTGTCTGATTTCTTTAGATTTTCCCATGATGTCAAGCAAAGAGACACTGAGTTTGAATGTTGGCCTTAAAATACATCCACAGGTACACCTCCAATTCAGTACACCTCCTATCAGAAGCTAATCGGCTAATTAAAGGCTTGACATCATATTATGGAGTTCTCCAAGCTGCGTAAAGGCACAGTTAACTTAGTGTATGTAAACTTCTGACCCACTGGAATTGTTTTATAGTCAATTAAATGTGAAACAATCGGTCTGTAAGAAATCGTTGGAAAAATTACTCGTGTCATGCACAAAGTAGATGTCCTAAACGACTTGCCAAAACTATATAACTATATATATATATATTTATACACACACACACTATATGCTGTTAATGTGAATGCAATTAAATAAATGTAATATAGTACAGACATTAATGTTTCAGTATTTTGTGTACTTTGCAGTGATTTATGAACTTGTGCCAATCTGTTTGAAATATTTTTTGGATAACTTTGATGCCATCTGCTGGTCACTCTTTGATCGGTGCCAGTATTTTATATTTTGGTATTTTAAAGATCCTTGATCAATAAAAGTTTATGCAATTAATATTGGTTTAATTGGTAGGTGTAATAATGTTTTCATTAGGCTCAATTTAAGGTGATGGGTTAATCTGCCCAAATCAAAAGGTTAAATATATTTTGCATAAACTAAAGTATATAGTTCAAAAACATGAAGATTTTGGGCATTGTGACAAAATGTCATGACTATTAAGTACATTTCACCACCACCCCCCCAATAAGTGGGGCGGACATTTTTTTTTTTAATTCAAACTTTTCCTACATTTCCTACTTACAATCAAAAATGCTTATTTTGAGCCACTTGTTGTCTTTAAACCATTGATAACAGCTAAAGGAGTGCTCCAGCCACACAGGGAATTTTACTAGCCATAATGTATTATAAAGGCTAACCTAAATCATTTATAGCTATATTATACTGTATACATGATATGCATGTGATGCTACACACAGGTATCAAATAACCTGATATGGTAAGCTTTATTTCAGTGTCCCATCATATCAACAATACAGTATCAGTGTCATACGCTTCACAACTTGCGTAACACTCGAAAGAAACCTTGGAATGTTAATAAATACAAAAAATGTATACACAATTCAAAATAATACAAAAGAGGGAGGGGAGGGTTGACAAGTGGTTCTCTGAAAGCTTTACCAAGAAAAATGGATTGAATTCGAACAGCATTTGTGGTCAACGGGTACATACAGGATTAGTCATTATTTTGAACATTAAATTGTACTTTTTACAGAGCTACAAACAGGAACGATGCGTTCTCAATCGACTTCCTCCATGCGAGAGGCGTCATCTTCTCCTTCCAGTGGTGGCATTTCCTCGATGGGGGCGGAGCTTGGCTCTTCTGTTGACAGGTCATCCTCATCGATGCCTGTAAAGATTATAAATCGAATTAGAAAACTTGATCGTCGAGCTGTTATGTAGATTTGTCATGTACTGTTTATACACTTAAATATAATCTAATAAAAACATAATATACTGTATATTAGGCATAGTTGATAGAATCGCATCTAATTGTCAAATACAATTTCTTGCCATTTCAAGTCAATTTCTCCCTACCCAAACCGAGTTTGATCATCCTGTAGATGCGGTTGGAGTGCGTCTGCGGGTCGTCCAGTGTGAAGCCCGAGGAAAGCAGTGCAGTTTCAAACAGGAGGATGACTAGATCCTTCACTGATTTGTCGTTCTTGTCAGCTTCGGCTTTCTGCCTGAGCCTTTCTACGACAGGATGATCTGGATTGATCTCAAGGTGCTTCTTGGCCGCCATGTAGCCCATGGTGGAGTTGTCCCTCAGCGCCTGGGCCTTCATGATCCTCTCCATGTTGGCCGTCCAGCCGTACGTGCTAGTGACGATGCAGCACGGCGAGGACACCAGACGATTGGAGACGGTGACCTGTGGCAAGAGTAAACCAGTCACTTAGCAATCACATCCGATACCTAGAAGTGTCACTGCCATGTTTGCAAGACTTCTCTTCTTACCTTCTCGACTTTCTTCTCCAGGATGTCTTTCATGATCTTGCACAAGCCCTCAAACTTGGCCTTCTTCTCTTCCTGCTTTTTCTTCTCCTCCTCATCCTCAGGAAGCTCCAGACCCTCTTTGGTCACCGACACCAGGTTCTTGCCCTCGAAATCCTTCAGCTGCTGCACGCAGTACTCGTCGATGGGCTCGATCATGTAGATCACCTCCAGACCAGCTTTGCGCAGACGCTCCACAAAGGCAGAATTGGCCACTTGATCTTTGGTCTCACCTAGAGAAGATACATAACAACATTAGTTAGAACAACCCATTTCTAACGCATCCGAGTGCATTTTAAGAGTACAAGCTCCTCACCTGTGATGTAGTAGATGTGCTTCTGGGTGTCCTTCATGCGAGTAACGTAATCATTGAGGGACACCATATCGTCTCCGGAGGCAGATGTGTAGTAACGCAGCAATTCTGACAATTTCTTTCTGTTCTGTGAGTCTTCGTGGATTCCAAGCTATTTATGGAGGGATTATAAAAGGTCAATAAAAAATATTAAATCTCTCTCCACACTGCCACTTTCAGTAGATGAGATCACAGTAATATGAGGTCAGGTTTTGAGTCTCAGAAATGAAAGTAAACAAGCCTTAAATGTCGGTTTCGATCTAAACCCACTTTGATGTTCTTGGAGAACTGCTCGTAGAACTTCTTGTAGTTGTCTTTGTCCTCAGCGAGTTCGGTGAAGAGCTCAAGGCACTTCTTGACCAGGTTCTTGCGGATCACTTTCAGGATTTTGCTCTGTTGGAGCATCTCTCGGGAGATGTTCAGGGGAAGATCCTCAGAGTCCACGACACCCTTGATGAAGTCTGGAAATTACAGATGAAGAAAATTAAGATTTTAGTAATATTCCTTTGTAAAGGGATTAATGGAAAGGAGGCGGCGAGAACCGGCTTGTCAATATATATAATAGTTTAATATAAAACTGAAACAAAAACACACACAGGTGTCGGACAGCTGTCTGTAAATCTCTCTCTCTTTCGCATTGCCGTCTCTTTTAAAAACATTTAAAAAAGAGAGGGAAAGGCCAACACGGAGCGGCAATGAGAGATAGGGAGAGAGACAAAAAACAAAAAACACTTACTCTTTGCCGGTTCTCCGATACACCGTAGCTTGGTCCTCGGCCACTCCTCCACCCTCTAATGGACGACAGTCGGACGGATCGGAGGCAGTCTTCGGGCCCCTGGCGGACGAAACGCCCTGCCGCGCTCTCGGGAAACAGAAGGGGTCTCCCGCGCCCCTGGCAGGTGTTCTCCCGCTCCAGGCGGTCGGCTAGGAGCCCCTTCTCCCTTTGCGGTCGGCAGCCGTTCGTCTGCTCTCAGGCGTTCGGGCTCCTCCGGCAGATCCGCTCCGTTGGGGTGGATGGTAGTGGCGAGGACTCTGCTAAGGCACATCCCTCCTCCTTCCCAGGTTTCGGCACCAGTGTAAAGGGATTCGTGGAAAGGAGGCGGCAAGAACCGGCTTGACAATATAAATAATAGTTTCATATAAAACTTAAACACACACACACACACACACAGGTGTCAGACAGCTGTCCGAATATCTCTCTCTCTGTCGCACTGCCATCTTCGGTCGGTCTTTATCCCTCTTGAGGGCTAATTAGCCCGATTCAAGGCCAGGTGTGCGGAATCACGACCCCGCCCGGCCCTCCGCCCGCCACATCCTTTTAATTATACTTTTGATTGATTACTGAGAGAACTATGAAATGCCGTCTCCAACGTGATTTTAAACAATCTACATTTGCCTTTTCACTCCTGTCCAAATATTAAGTTGAATCCTCAGTGCTGGTGTACTTACTGAGGTACTCCGGGATGAGCTCGTCGCAATTGTCCATGATGAAGACTCTGCGCACGTACAGTTTGATGTTATTCTTCTTTTTCTTGTTCTCAAACAGATCAAACGGAGCTCTACGAGGCACAAAGAGCAGAGCGCGGAACTCCAGCTGACCTTCCACGGAAAAGTGCTACAAGGAGGAATAGAAACATGACGGTTAATCAAATGCTCAATGAAATTCCCAGAAGTGAGTGTAGTACAGTAGTATGCCGCTCTGAAGCTCACCTTGACAGCGAGATGGTCCTCCCAGTCGTTGGTGAGGCTCTTGTAGAACTCGCCGTACTCCTCGTTGGTGATGTCATCGGGGTTGCGTGTCCACAGAGGTTTGGTCTTGTTCAGCTCCTCCTGGTCGATGTACTTCTCCTTGATCTTCTTCTTTTTCTTCTTCTTGTCGGAGCACTTGTCATCGTGGTCTTCGTCGTCTGAGCCCACGTCTTCGATCTCGGGCTTGTCCTCGTCTTTCTCTCCCTCCTTTTCTTCATCCTTCTCCTTTTCCTCCTCTGCCTCATCGTCACTCACCTCCTTGTCACGCTCCTTCTCAACCTGAACCACAACGATGATTTGAGCAGAATTTAGTCCGTAGAAGCAAAAACCTTAATGCCTGATCTCTAAATGAAAGCAGATTTAATGTTGAAATTTCAATAATCATTTTGTCATGGTAACAGGGTTGACAATTCAAGTATGATGTCATCTTTATAAATGTATGGAACTGTACACAATATTAATATGTGATATACATTTTTAAGAAACATGCACACGTACAAATTTGAAGTTACACGTGTTTTGATCATTTGTTTACAAAAAAGGCCCATATTTGTGGATCTGCTTACAAAGAGTGTGATGGGGTAGCCAATGAACTGCGAGTGCTTCTTCACGATTTCCTTGATTCGGCGCTCTTCGATGTACTCTATCTGGTCTTCCTTCAAATGCAGGATCGCTTTTGTGCCGCGACCGATTGGCTCGGCTGCGGAGAACCAAAACAATTCCATTTAACTTCACTGAAACACTTCCCATAGACTATTTCAAGGATAGCGGTCTATTAGTGTCACCAGTTCATCTGCGACTTACAGTTGTCCACTTTAACTGTGAAGGATCCGCCTGCAGATGACTCCCAAGCGTACTGCTCATCATCGTTGTGTTTGGTGATCACCGTGACTCTCTCGGCCACCAGGTAGGCGGAATAGAAACCCACACCGAACTGGCCAATCATGGAAATGTCCGCTCCGGCCTGCAGGGCCTCCATGAAGGCCTTTGTGCCGGATTTGGCGATGGTGCCCAGGTTATTGATGAGGTCCGCTTTGGTCATGCCAATGCCGGTATCGACGATGGTCAGTGTGCGATCTTGTTTGTTGGGAATGATTTCAATTTTTAGGTCTTTTCCGGAGTCCAGCTTGCTGGGGTCTGTGAGACTTTCATAGCGGATTTTGTCCAAAGCCTGGTGGAAAACAACAATGCATTCAAATTAGCTCAAAGGTTTTCAAAATGGGGTTCAGGACCCCCATGGGGCCACAAGGGGGTGCTAGGGGGCCCGCAGAAATATAAAAGGGGTGTAAAGGATTTTATAAATGTATTTGTCAAGAAATGAAGCTGTTTCATTCTGCTTTCTATACACTATAAATTGACTTTTTAAATGGATGTTTTTACAGTGTATCACAGTTACTACATTTCTCAAACACTTTAAATAGAATTATATGCATTAATTATATAACTGCCTTTATATTTTAGGCTCATATTTGGCATCAAAAAAGTTGGTTTCCATCAGCATTCAGGTTGAAAATTTGTACCACCAATAATTTTAAATGACATTTCTTGCGACTCTTTTTTATTACTTTCAAATTCTTTCATCTCATCATGCCACATTATTGTTCAAAAGGGATGCACAATTGATCTTGATTGTTATCATCGAGTATTTGCTATTTCAACAATGGCGTTAATGTTACAATTGTTGAGCTCGTTATGTTGAAAAGTTACAAAACTTATATTAATGTTACTGTGTGATGCAAAGCCAATTTGATCAAATCGCTTTATTATACTTGTTTATTTGATCATTTACAGTATTGTCCAGAGCAGAGGTGGGAAAGGATGATATTTGCCGAATAATCACCCAATGGTTTTTAAACTCGATTTATAGTATGTTAAATGTATATTCTTACTATAACAATGTTTCCATCCAAGGATTTTTGGGGAAAATGTTTTAGCACATCTAAATAAAGCTGATGGAAACGCACATTATTGCTAAAATGTCACAAATCTCGACTTCATATTTTTCCGTTTAACTCAAGCACATAAACTGTGTCGATACATCAAATGTAACGAAAAACTGGATTGGAAACACTTTTTGTAGATAAAATTGGCATTAACGCAAAAATGTAGTGTCACATGACAGAGTTTGCCTGTGTTACTATGACGACAGTTATCATGATGACAGTATTGAAAGCCAATTTATTGTAAGTGATTATGAATTGATCTTTACGGCATATAGATCCGATCTGCAAATGTGACACTTCCAGGAGTGCAACACAAATATCTCCTGCACACTGAACAAATGAACGGCCGCTGTTTGCGATGAATTGCGGTAGACTGTTTATTTATTAAAGTTTCTTTTCCACACCATTCAAAATAATAGACGGCAGTCACAGAATTAGCCCACAGTACAAAAAACATCACTTCTGTGCACAAAGATGTTTTACATAAATAAATACACAATACTGGGAGAAAAGCATCAGTCCTTTTCTTTTTTATTTTGTTTTTTGGAACCAAAAAAACTTACAGCCCAATTCGATTAAAATATTGTTTAGATTTACTTTTGAAAAAACGCCGGCAAAATTCTCTGTATTAAATAAAATAAATTACCAAATGTAAAAAGCATTAAATTAAAAAAATAAAATTACCAAAAGAAAAAAGCATTAAATTAAAAAAAAAATCAATTACCAAAAGAAAAAAGCATTAAATTAAAAAAACCAATTACCAATGAAAAAAGCATTAAATTAAAAAATTACCAAACGAAAAAAGCATTAAATTAAAAAAATTATAATTACCAAACGAAAAAAGCATTAAATTAAAAAAATTAAATAATTCCCAAACAAAAAAGCATTAAATTAAAAAAATTATAATTACCAAAAGAAAAAAGCATTAAATTAAAAAAGAAATTACCAAACAAAAAAAGCATTAAATTCATTTTTTTTAATATATATATATATATATATATATATATATATATATATATATATATATATATTTTTTTTTTTTTCATCACGCACACCATTTTTATCCATAAAAGGCCATTTGTATGGAAACGGGCAAATTTCTTTTCCCACATTTTCACTTTGCCGGTAACAAAATAGCGCGAAAGTTGGATGGAAACTAGGCTTATGACGTGCATAGACAAAAAGTCTACAAGAATTTTTGTTCAACCCAAATTTTTATAAAATTTGATTTGGTGCATACCACGGGACTTTTAACTATAAACAAGCCCAAAGCACTCAAGGGACTCTTATTTTGAAATGATGGAAACATGGCTCTATTACAATGCTTCATTTATAACACTTTTAACAAAATAACTTTATTACAGCTTGCATATTCACCAGATGAAGAACTGAATGAGGTGATGTTTCATAAGCCGTGCTGAATGTGAAATCTGTTTGTCTGTTTACTATACACCGCTAAGAAAGTGAGAATGCTCTCTGACAAGAACGGAGAGTAAAATGCGTTCATTATTTTGCCAAGATGAAACAATGTTGCACAGAAAGCTGAAGCAGCATATTCCCGGCATCTTTATTCTCTCTGCTGGTCGTGTAAAGTTAGCGGAGGACCGTCTGCGTCAGCGCCTGATTTCATTTATTCTGCCAGTGCAACTGTGTGATTAAACGATGGTAAAGCTAACGGTAAAACTACATGCGCTCAAAACCAACCAATCGTAATTAATGATAATAATGTCAACATTTATTGCCAGCCGCTAATGTCGTATTTTTGCATAGCTAAAATAGCTGGAATGGTCCACATTCAAAGTTGATAATGGCACGCCCTTATAATTTTGCCGAAAAATAAGGTGGATCCTGTCCTTCACTATACAGTAACTTACATCTGAAGAGTTGGAGATGAGCTCTCGGAGGAAGATCTCTTTGTTGGAGTAGAAGGTGTTGATGATCAGAGACATCAGCTGAGCAATCTCAGCCTGGAAGGCAAAGGTCTCGGCCTCCTCCTCCATCGGCTGGTCATGTGCCTCGGGCATCTAAACAGGGCAAACAAAATGAAAGAGAACGAGCTGTAACACCCACCGGATAACTGTTATTCACACAATCATGTCCGAGATAGGTCATACAGTTCTGACTCATGAATGTACTTATTTATTAGATTTGAGTTACTCATGAAAAGCTAGTTTTCAAGATGGGGGTCAAGGGCGTAGCAGCCGCAGGGGACGTGGAGGACACGCCCCCCGCACACTTATAAAAAAGGTTATTTTTGACCCCTGCACTTTTCCAAGCTAAACCAATACTGAGTCCAAATGGTGGAGTTAATCTACAGTATTATTTGCGTTTTGTTACGTTGGGCTCATCGAGCGACCATCCAGCCAATAACAGGTGAGTTTCATGAGCCGAAACAACTCTTACGTAATAGTCCGCTAGTCGGACAGGCTAATCAACGCGGCTCCGTTCATTTCTACAAAGCTGCTTTCAACAACGATCAATTATTCATGAGACGAGGAACACACAAATAAGATATATTTATTGTCATATCGTTCTTGATTGGCAGCATTACGTTTTCTTTTGATCATTGATTCAGTGAGTAACTCTATTCACAGAAGACACTCGTTTGTCACCTTCTGACATCACCAGAAATGGTCACTGAATCATTCGTAATGAATGTATTATTGGGGGTATTTTGATATTTCAACCTCAGTATCTATAATACATCTATAATACATCTATAATACATCTTTAACACACTGTGTACACACAATAGTCACACTCGGGACCTTCAGGACAAAAATGTCCCCATTGAAACCCATTAAAACTGCAATATTTGATCCCAGTGTCATTAAAGCATAAAATCATGATTCCGGATCCCTGGCATCAAAATT
>JAVLUX010000022.1:1570000-1630000 GCA_032164185.1 Moxostoma hubbsi
TCCATTCTAGAAGTGTCGTCATCGCCCTCCAGAACTGGCATATCTTCTTCAGCGGGTTGAATAATGTCCTCAATAGTAGAGTCATCGTCATCAATTCCTGTGAAAAGAGCATATTAAATATAATAATATAAAAGTAATATTTCATTTGTAACTAGTGCTTGACTAATAATGTTTTTTTCAATGGCCAATGCTGATCCCATTAACTAGATAGTGGGGTAGCTGATATAATCGTGATATATATGTGACACAGACTAAAGGCGTGGTCACATTTACCATTGCACCGCGAAATTCTGCAGGTGAAGAAGGTTTGGGTAGATGCTGAGCGTGTGTGAAACCAGTAAAATCTAACAGCCAAGCAGCCTCTTTTTATTTATTTAAAAAATTAAATTCTCCCCAATTTGTAACGCCCAATTCCCAATGCGCTCTTAAGTCCTCGTGGTGGCGTAGTGACTCGCCTCAATCCGGGTGGCGGAGGACGAATCTCAGTTGCCTCCGCGTCTGTAACCGTCAATCCGCTCATCTTATCACGTGACTTGTTGAGCGCGTTACCTTGGAGACATAGCACGTGTGGGGGCTTCACGTTGCTCTCCGCGGCATCCACACGCAACTCCACATTATAGCAATCACGAGGAGGTTACCCCATGTGACTCTACCCTCCCTAGCAACCAGGCTAATTTGGTTGCTTAGGAGACCTGACTGGAGTCACCCAGCACACCCTGGATTCAAACTCGTGACTCCAGGTCCAGCGTCTTTACTTGCTGAGCTACACAGCCTCTTTTTAAAGCTGCACTTTATATTTAGTAGTGTGAAGTTAAAAATAAATGTGTGGCTTAAATGATATCCTTTCCTATTGTAAATATTTAGTGTAGCTGTGTACCGAGCTCCACCCACACAGAGGTCACATCCAAACCAAGCGACTTTGCGGCAAATTCCCCTGTCGGTTCACCAAACTTGAACTCCACGCGAAATATTCGAAGGGGAAATCCTGCGCCACCGGAAGTCCGAAGTCTGCGGATTGCCATTGAGGTGACTGTAATTCGCAAAGGTAAATGTGACCACGTCTTAATGCAAATGAACTGCCATTGTCGATGATCTCAAATTGGCCAAATATCAGCAGATATATCAGCCTAGTCGATATCCAGTACAGGTCTATCGTTAAAACCCATGGTATTTTTATGAATGCTCTACATTTTGTTCTCCAATGTGTTTTAACATCTACCCTGAGTTTAAATTCTGATCTTTTTAAAATGATTTATGCCTTTCAGCTCACCAAGACCAAGTTTGATCATCCTGTAGATGCGGTTAGCATGTGTTTGTGGGTCTTCCAGGGTGAATCCGGAGGACAGCAGTGAAGTTTCAAAGAGCAGGATCACCAAGTCCTTCACGGCTTTGTTGTTCCTGTCGGCCTCTGCCTTGTCTCGGAGTGTCTCAACGATGGGATGGAGGGGGTTGATCTCGAGGTGTTTCTTAGCGGTCATGTAACCCATGGTGGAGTTGTCTCTCAGTGCCTGAGACTTCATGATCCTCTCCATGTTGGCCGTCCAGCCGTATGTGCTTGTAACGATACAGCAAGGTGAGGAGACCAGACGGTTTGAGACAGTTACCTGTTTGGATACAAATATCGATGTTTAACAACACATTTGTTATCATTTTATAGTTCTGAGAAACCTGAATACACTTTAAAATATTGGTCTAGCAAATGCTAACAGTTTGTACCTTCTCAATCTTTTTGTCAAGGATGTCTTTCATGATCTTGCACAAGTTGTCATATTTGGTCTTCAACTCCTCTTGCTTTTTCTTCTCCTCCTCATCCTCAGGAAGCTCCAGACCCTCTTTGGTCACCGAAACCAGATTTTTGCCATCGTATTCTTTCAGCTGCTGCACGCAGTACTCGTCAATGGGTTCAATCATGTAGATCACCTCCAGACCAGCTTTGCGTAGACGCTCTACAAAGGCAGAGTTTGCCACCTGATCTTTGGTCTCACCTTTGGAGAGAAAGATAGTTTTGAAAGATGATGACTTATTTGACTCTATTAAGATTTGTCATCTGTGGGTTATCATTAACAAACTACTAACCGGTGATGTAGTAGATGTGCTTCTGGTTTTCCTTCATGCGGGACACGTAATCCTTGAGGGACAACATCTCATCTCCAGAAGCAGATGTGTAGTAGCGAAGCAGCTCAGAGAGCTTTTTGCGGTTCTGAGTGTCCTCGTGGATACCAAGCTAGGATAGGAAAAGATTTTTAGCTTGGATAGATTCATAAAATTAGCTCTATGATCTCATGTAGCACTAGCAAAGCAAACCTACCTTGATGTTCTTGGAGAACTGCTCATACAACTTCTTGTAGTTTTCCTTGTCCTCTGAGATTTCCGTGAAGAGATCAAGGCACTTTTTGACCAGGTTCTTGCGGATCACTTTCAGGATCTTGCTCTGTTGGAGCATCTCTCGGGAGATGTTCAGGGGAAGATCCTCAGAATCCACAACACCCTTGATGAAGTCTATAAGAAAATGATCACTCTTCAACTTTTATACCTATAAGTGACATCCATTCTTCAAGATCTTGGGTCATATCAATATCCATAACAACTGAGACACTTACTGAGATATTCTGGAATGAGCTCCTCACAGTTATCCATGATGAAGACTCTGCGCACATACAGCTTAATGTTGTTTCTCTTCTTCTTGTTCTCAAAAAGGTCAAAGGAAGCTCTTCTGGGCACAAACAGCAGAGCGCGGAACTCCAGCTGACCCTCAACTGAGAAGTGCTGCAACAACAAGACAATTTATAGTTTACTACTCGTTCTCAACTAGGAGTCCAAAAAGACCATCTATTTCACTTTGCATTATTGACTCAATATTACTGCTAACCTTGACGGCCAGATGGTCCTCCCAGTCGTTGCTCAAACTCTTGTAGAACTCGCCATACTCCTCGTTGGTGATGTCATCAGGGTTTCGGGTCCAGATGGGCTTGGTCTTGTTCAGCTCCTGAGCATCAATGTACTTTTCCTTGACCTTCTTCTTTCTCTTGTTCTTGCCGTCTTTGGAGTCTTCATCTTCATCAGCCCCCAGGTCCTCAATCTTGGGTTTGTCTTTGTCATCGCCAGCGGCCACCTCCTCTTCCTTTTCTCCCTCTTCAAGATCAACCTCCTTCTCTCGCTGTTTCTCAACCTGCAGCATATTATTGAGAATGTATTACTGTGGGCATTGGAAGCAGTTGACCCTAGATGAACTATGGTTGTTGGAAGTTTAGGTATCAAAGTAGAGGCACTTACAAAGAGAGTAATGGGGTAACCAATGAACTGAGAGTGCTTCTTAACAACTTCCTTGATGCGCTTTTCCTCAGCATATTCAGATTGGTCCTCTTTGAGGTAGAGAATGACTTTGGTACCACGTCCAAGAGGTTCACCTGTAATTCCAAGGCCAAGGTAGACATTAAGCATGATTTTGAGTATCTGCTAAAAATGTAATGATCCATTTGATTTGTATAAATAATTTGGGAAAGCTCATACCATTGTCTGGTCTCACTGTGAAGGAACCACCAGCCGCAGACTCCCAGATGTACTGCTCGTCATCGTTGTGTTTGGTGATCACCGTGACTCTCTCGGCCACCAGGTAGGCGGAATAGAAACCCACACCGAACTGGCCAATCATGGAAATGTCCGCTCCGGCCTGCAGGGCCTCCATGAAGGCTTTTGTGCCGGATTTGGCGATGGTGCCCAGGTTATTGATGAGGTCCGCCTTGGTCATACCAATGCCAGTATCAATGATTGTGAGTGTACGCACTTTCTCATCTGGGGTGATTTCGATCTTCAGGTCCTTGCATGAATCAAGTTTGCTTGGGTCTGTCAAACTCTCGTATCTGATCTTGTCCAAAGCCTGTTGAAATGAAAATATACAGGGGGATGTTTATGAAACTGGGCATTTAAGCAATCGTGTTGATGATTGTTGTTTTTTCCAGTCATTTTGGATCATTTTAAAAACTTACATCTGAAGAGTTAGAGATGAGCTCTCGGAGGAAGATCTCTTTGTTGGAGTAGAAGGTGTTGATGATCAGAGACATCAGCTGAGCAATCTCAGCCTGGAAGGCAAAGGTCTCGACCTCCTCCTCCATCGTGGGCTGTGCAGCTTTCTCAGGCATCTGTTTAGAAGGAAGAATACATAGTTTTGAACAATTAAAAAATGTAAGGCACTACAATCATCGAAAACGTACTTAATTCTATTATTCTTCCAAATTCTATTCTATTAAAAATAGAGCAATTAAAAGGTCAGTTTTGAGCGTTGTGTTTCAATATTATTTTTACTAAGGATAATTGTTGGAATGCCACCACTATTATTTTTGTAATAATTAAAAAAAATACAGCCAGGTCTCCTAAGCAACCAAATTGATCCGGTTGCTAGGGAGGGTAGAGTCACATGGGGTAACCTCCTTGTGGTCGCTATAATGTGGTTCTCGCTCTCGGTCTCGGTGGGACGTGTGGTGAGTTGTGCGTGGATGCCGCGGAGAATAGCGTGAAGCCTCCACACGCGCTACGTCTCCGTGGTAACGCGCTCAACAAGCGACGTAATAAGATGCGCGGATTGACGGTCTCAGACGCGGAGGCAACTGAGATTCGCCCTCCGCCACCCGGACTGAGGCGAGCCACTACGCCGCCACGAGGACTTAGAGCGCATTGGGAATTGGGCGTTACAGATTGGGGGGAAAAGGGGAGAAAATTAAAAAAAAGCACAATTTATGATACCATTGCTGTCAAATATTATTGCTGATTTTAAATATGTTCATTGATCGTACGCCACCACAAAGGACTTAGAGCGCATTGGGAATTGGGGGTGCCAAATTGGGGGGAAAAAAAATATAAAATTTTTGTAAAAAAAAATATATATATTTCCTAATTATTTTTAACTAACAGCTCATATTCCATCTTGAGTCACCCTCTAAAATAAAACAAATAATAATAATACAAATTACAAGAAAAGTTTAATACATGTTAATAAGTGCTTTTATGGCTTTGCTCATCACATCCTAAATCACTAAAAATTTGTATTAAAATAAATAAAAGTGCAGATTATTCATAAACAATAAAATGCACAAAGTGCTAAATATAAAAGCTGTAATTTCTCAAGTATTAAAGGTATATCTTCTTTCATTTTTCCCTTTTTATCTGCAATTCTTGATCTCTGCCAGAGAGGCCTTTTGAGCTTGTAAATGCTGTACTGATGTTAATGAAGCAACAGCTGATAGAACTACTAAAATCAAAAGCACATGTTCAGCACCTGTCAATGTGAATTTCAACCGTGGTTGGGGGAGGGGTGGGGGTGGTTAATGGCGGGTGCCTAACCTCATAAGACGACAGCAACTGGTGTAAATGAAGGGTACCAAAAGATATCCTTTTTTCCTTATTTTTGCTTTTACAAATGCAATGCAACCTAGTGTCATTTTGAGGATGATATTGCACATGGTTACTCGAGTTTCTACAGCTGCCATTAGACTCATCTCGCCCCTAGACATGCTTTCATAAGACACGAGACATTCGAACATGTGCTCTTAGCATGCATTTCTAACCCTTCTACATGAGCATGGTCAATCAGCACTTAGCATGTATGTTAGGTTCTTTTCAAAGTTTTCAAAGTTCTTGTAATTTGCATTATTGTACATGTATTTTCTGTATTTTTATTTGAAGTTTAGGAAATGCAGAAACCAGTATAACCTACTTATATTGACCATTAGCATTAGCATCATTATAATAAACATACCGCTTTGAAAATGACCCCTTTCTTATGTTCTGACCATATTCAAACATATTTCTAATGCTTCTGAGAAGAACAAAACTGCTGTATTTGCAAGTCACAAATGTAATATGTGGTGTTGTATTGCTCTTACCTTGAGAATTATCTTCTGCGTGAAACGTCTGTATAAATGTTATTTTTAAAGGCGTCTGCTGTAGTTGGGAGAGCTACTCCAGTTGAGTTTGTCAAGCTGTGCTCTTGTTCGCTTCTCGTCGTCACTTTCGAGTTATCTGCTGAGCCACGGGCCTTCATCAGCCTTTATATAGTTGTGAGCAACGTTTCTCGAACCCCCCATTGAGAAAGTTCCAGAAAGAATGCCCAGTACAGTAAGGTTGGGAGATGGGAGTCCAATAGGCAGTGTAGTGTGTGTGTTGGAGGGGGGTCGTCCACTACCATATACCCCATGTGTCCTTTTAGGGACAGGGAGTCACAAGAGGTGGCTGTCAATCAAGGCAAGAACGTTCCGGATGGCAAATGGGCCTGTCAGCTTGGTGCCGTGTTTTCCTGCTAGCAAAATCTCCACAGTTCATTGGCTGCAAGTCTACGGCTAGTGAGATCTTGAATCAAGGTGCCACAATTCACAATCAGGTCTGAAGGGGTTAACCAAAAGAACCAAGTTAAATATCTCAGTACAGAAAAAGTCTCTTTTACGATTACGATTCATTGATTATGAAAATCAGCAATAAAATCAGCAATGGTATCATAAATTGTGCTTTTTTATTTTCTCCCCAATTTGTAACGCCCAATTCCCAATGAGCTCCAAGTCCTCGTGGTGGCGTCTTGACTCGCCTCAATCCGGGTGGCGGAGGACGAATCTCAGTTGCCTCCACGTCTGACACCGTCAATCCGCGCATCTTATCACGTGACTTGTTGAGCGCGTTACCGTGGAGACGTAGCATGTGTGGAGGCTTCACGCTATTCTCCGCGGCATCCACGCACAACTCACCACACGCCCCACCGAGAGCGAGAACCACATTATAGTGACCACGAGGAGGTTACCCCATGTGACTCTACCCTCCCTAGCAACCGGGCCAATTTGGTTACCCCATGTGACTCTACCCTCCCTAGCAACCGGGACAATTTGGTTACCCCATGTGACTCTACCCTCCCTAGCAACCGGGCCAATTTGGATACCCCATGTGACTCTACCCTCCCTAGCAACCGGGACAATTTGGTTACCCCATGTGACCCTACCCTCCCTAGCAACAGGGCCAATTTGGTTACCCCATGTGACTCTACCCTCCCTAGCAACCAGGCCAATTTAGTTGCTAAGGAGACCCGGCTGGAGTCACTCAGCACGCCCTGGATTCAAACTAGCGACTCCAGTTGTGATAGTCAGCGTCAATACTCGCAGATCTACCCAGGACCCTGTAAATTGTGCTTTTTTAAATTATTTATAGCTCAGATCATGCTAATAAAACACAATTTTTCAGGCGTTCAGCTAATGGGCTCTTTTTCCTGTAAGCCAGGACTTCCTTTTCTACATCTGTTGGCCATCCCAATTTCTCACTTTAATTTTAAAGTTGGATGCGATCATTTTTCCCACATTTAAAGTTTTACTTAATTGCTATTTTTGACACGAGCAAAAAGTTACTGAGTGCACATTTAATAACTGTGGTCTATCTCGAGCTAAATAGTCTCAGAAAATATCAAAGCAAGTATAAATTGTTTTAAAAGATAGAGGGGTTTTCAAACTTGGGCCGGGGACCCTCTGGGGGACGTAAGGGGGCTTTACAATAAAACTTAAAAAACATTGCAACAACATGAATATAATTCATCATTTTGTGTCAAAGATTACCGTTTTTTGCGGTTCAATCTGGTGTCATGAATATTAAATTCTATTGGATATTAACTAGACTACTATCCAATAGTTTTCAGTTTACATCATGAATATTAATTAAGTTATGTGACGTTCAGTTTTTAAAGCGTCATTATGCATTGAATTTCTCACCTTTGGAGGAAAAGTAAAACACAAACAGAAATGTGAAGCGTTATCTTTTCTTCAATTAAAATATGCGACAGAAACTCCAAATCTGGCGTATAAAACTCACACTTTGGAATCGAAATATAAACACTGTGCCTTTGAATCTATTTATTTCGATTTTAAGTGACCGACACGTCATTATACAGATTATTCCGTACGTTTTACTCTCTTCAAAATGTTATAAATATAGTATGAATATTAATCGGTGTTACAAATAAGCTTAAAACATTGCAACAACATGAATATAATGCATCACCGTGTCAAAGATAACCGTTTTTCGCGGTTCAATCTGACATCATGAATATTAATTACTATCGAATACTTTTCAGTTTACGTCATGAATGTTAATTAATTTATGTGACGTTAAGTTTTTAAAGCGTCCATATGCTTAATTCGACTTTTAAGTGACCAACAATACATTTTAAAGTCTGATTATTTATTTTCTTTCCATTCATTTATTAAAATGTAATATATATGTAACAGATGAACCAGGAGCATTTTTTTTTTACCATCCAAACACTTGAATGTACAATTATCATCCAAAGAAATGCTGTGAGTGAAAATATACTTCTTAACAAGAAAGAGAGATAAAATGCTTTATTGTTTGATGAAAGTAAAGTATAATCATCGCAGAAAGCTTCGCGGTAATGTCCCCTGCGTGAACGCGCCTCGCAGTCCCGTGGGGTAGGTTGATGCTCGCGCTCGCGCATGCTCGTGCACGGAACGGAATGAATACTAAACTCGAAGATGGCGGCGGAGGGAGGAGGGAAGGAGACTAACGAAATTAAAACTCAATTCACTACAAGGGAGGGCGTCTATAAACTCCTGCCGAACTCCGAATACAGCCGGCCCAACCGGGTGTCGTTCAACTCGCAGGGCTCGAACCCGGTGAAAGTCTCCTTCGTGAACGTGAACGATCAGTCCGGGAACGGCGAGAGAATCTGTTTCAATGTGGGCCGGGAGCTTTACTTTTACATTTATAAAGGCGTGAGGAAGGTAACAACATGACAGCTGCTGGAACTATTTGATCAGTTTTAATTGAGTTTACAGAAATAAAGATGTCACGTGCATGCGCAATAATCAGTGTGCATTGACCAGGCAGAGGCTTTGCAACTGTCAGTCACCTTTAAAGGGGCGTTAAACTGTGCACTTTGTGTATATAGTGTTTACAACTCAAGTTGCATGTAAATGCAATCCAAATACAGTGTGCATTCATTTCTTTTGGTCAGATCTAGGGTTATGCATGGTGTTTGGGGTGGGTAACCTGTTGCATTGTGTTGTAACTTTGTAAATACTATATACAGCTGAGATTATATGTAAACACAATCATTTGCATGACGTTTTGGGTGGGTAACCTGTTGCATTGTGTTGTAAAGCCTGTCGGGTATTAAAATGGGTTTTCAACAATTAATGCATCACTGATTTGGGTAGCTGTGGGGATTTGGGTGTTGCTTGGGGTGGTTAACCCGTTTCATTATTATGCAAAGACTGTTAAGAGTTACGTTTTTTTAAGAGTTAACACAATTTGCACGTTGCGAATAATCTATTAGTGAGTATTAAGTGCTTTTAGGCAGAACTAGAGTTATAAAGTATATTTAATAATGTCCAGACTGTGATATCCAGGTTACAAGCTATATATCATGCTAAACATAAGCATTTACATATAAACTACAAATATTTAAAATTAGTTTTTCGGGGTCTGGGTATCTCAGCGAGTATTGACGCTGACTATCACACCTGGAGTCACGAGTTTGAATAATAGGTTGTGCTGAGTGACTCCAGTCAGGTCTCCTTAGCAACCAAATTGGCCCGGTTGCTAGGGAGGGTAGAGTCACTTGGGGTAACCAAATTGGCCCGGTTGCTAGGGACGGTAGAGTCACATGGGGTAACCAAATTGGTCCGGTTGCTAGGGAGGGTAGACTCACATGGGGTAACCAAATTGTCCCGGTTGCTAGGGACGGTAGAGTCACATGGGGTAACCAAATTGTCCCGGTTGCTAGGGACGGTAGAGTCACATGGGGTAACCAAATTGGTCCGGTTGCTAGGGAGGGTAGACTCACATGGGGTAACCAAATTTTCCCGGTTGCTAGGGAGGGTAGAGTCACATGGGGTAACCAAATTGTCCCGGCTGCTAGGGACGGTAGAGTCACATGGGGTAACCAAATTGTCCCGGTTGCAAGGGACGGTAGAGTCACATGGGGTAACCAAATTGGTCCAGTTGCTAGGGAGGGTAGATTCACATGGGGTAACCAAATTGGCCCGGTTGCTAGGGATAGTAGAGTCACATGGGGTAACCAAATTGTCCCGGTTGCTAGGGAGGTTAGAGTCACATGGGGTAACCAGATTGGTCCGGTTGCTAGGGAGAGTAGAGTCACATGGGGTAACCAAATTGTCCCGGTTGCTAGGAAGGGTAGAGTCACATGGGGTAACCAAATTGGCCCGGTTGCTAGGGAGGGTAGAGTCACATGGGGTAACCAGATTGGTCCGGTTGCTAGGGAGGGTAGAGTCACATGGGGTAACCAAATTGGCCCGGTTGCTAGGGAGGGTAGAGTCACATGGGGTAACCAGATTGGTCCGGTTGCTAGGGAGGGTAGAGTCACATGGGGTAACCAAATTGGCCCGGTTGGCAACTAAAATAGCCTATAAATATATATTAGGGATGTGCAAAGTAATCGATTAATCGAGTACTCATTCAGCACTAACTAATCGACTATTAAATATACTACTCGAATATCGCAAATTGATTTTCCTTTGTGCATTTGCCTGCCGTTGGCAACGCCGAATTATACTGCGCTTTCCCTCTGAATCTCTCGCCAAATCTCACAGTTACAATTGACTCATTAATGCACAGATAAACGTTAATGCATTATTAATACATTATGCAATTTTGAGAACTGAAATAATGCATATTTTTCATTTCATTTCTTCCAAAGGAAACACAAAGTTTATTGAAGGTAGCTTTTGTTCCCGTTCTTAGTAACATTTGTGAATAAAACAAAAGATAATTTTCAGCTAGGCATTATACCTAATTTCTAACTTACATTTTAATTCATGATTAATCGATTAATCGTTGTGAGTACTCAACTGAAAAATGGCGAAATAATGCCCATCCAATGTAGCCCAATGTAATATAATTCTATTTTACCTTCATATATATATATATATATTTTTTTTTACATTTTTAATTTTTTTTCAATTACTTTCATATGTGTTTATTTTAAGGATCATGTAAATTGATGGTGTTGTTTAATTGCTGCTTGTTTTTGTATGTGCTCAGGCTGCTGATTTGAGTAAACCCATAGACAAGAGGATATATAAGGGCACACTGCCCACCTGTCATGACTCGAACCCCCTCACGGCCACCGCAGAGAGTGTCTCGCTGTTGGTGGGCTTTTCTGCAGGGCAGGTGCAACTCATTGACCCCATTAAAAAGGAAACGAGCAAACTCTTTAATGAAGACGTGAGTTCTTGTATTTTCTTTTTTTTCCCGTTTGCATGAAAGATCAAGGAAATTTGCACAACACAGATTTATCGTTCGGTGACCACCTGGACTAGCAACTGAGAAATACATCCCTGAAAACATTTTAATTATGTGATTTAAGGGTAAACAGATTATGAGGGGTGAATCCTACAAAACCTGTCAAAAATGTCATATTTCATGTCATATTTCATACCGAAATCAAAAGAAAGCATTTAAAAAATTTAGAGGAAAAAATATTTTTTTTAAAGATGATTTAAAAAAAAAAATTTGAACTTATAATTACATAAAAAAATATTTAATTTGTCCGTTTTTTTTTTTTTGTACCCTCTTCAATGTGAGCTGATTTAAATAATACATTTTAAAGTATGCATTACAGTCATGAGAATATGGGGAGTGAAAATGTGCTTAATGGTCATTTAAATAATAGCCACAATGCGAAAAATGACGTTTTCATTTTCTTTAAATAAAAAGCCCCATGTTCCTACCATTGGAGCAATTACATTTTGAAGCACCGCCCGTTTTCAGCTGGGGGCAGTAAGCGAATCTCCGGCTGTATAGACAACAAACCACACTCATGCTTGATTGACACCAGTGACGGCACAAAACGAAAACCTGTTCTTGCATTTAAACAAAGGCTGGACGAGCGCAATCCGAATGCAGGACTCTCAAGACGTTTAACTTGACACAGCAACCTAAAAACACTGTTTATGATGCGACACAACCAAAGCAAGACACTCCTAAAGCGTCTGACACATGTGCGTTGATGCGGCGTTAGAAAAGCCCATATTATAAATCTATTTTGGACATATTGACAGATTCAATTGCAAATTGGATTGCCGTGAATAGTAGGTCAATGATTGGCTTATGTTTAATGGTAAATGGTCTGCACTTATATAGCGCCGGTATTCAAAGCGCTTTACACTGCGTCTCATTCACACACACACACACACACACACTCATACACACTCATACACACTCATACACACTCATACACCAATGGTGGCAGAGCTGCCATGCCATTGGGAGCAACTTTGGGGTTCAGTGTCTTGCCCAAGGACACTTCGGCATGTGGAGTCGTGTGGGCCGGGAATCAAACCAACAACCCTGCGATTAGTGGCCGACCCGCTCGACCAACTGAGCCACAGCCGTTCCCATTGGATGTAATTAATTTGATAAAAAATAAAAAAATCTTTTGATTTTGGGCCAAAATATGACCTGGGCATGTTTTCATGAAATTCACCCATTCCTATTTTGTAACTCTTTTCTTATCATTATTTCTGTCTCTTCTTGTTTTTTCGGGCTCTAACAGAGACTCATTGACAAAACCTCGGTGACATGTTTAAAGTGGGTCCCCGGCTCTGAGAATCTGTTTTTGGTGGCTCACGGTAGCGGCAGCATGTACCTGTACAACGTCGACCACACCTGTGGAACCACCGCACCTCATTACCAGCTCCTAAAGCAAGGTGAAAACTACGCCGTGCATACCAGCAAGAGCAAAACAGCTCGCAATCCTCTTCTCCGCTGGACGATTGGTGAGGGCGTGGTCAACGAGTTCGCCTTCTCCCCTGACGGCAAGTTTCTGGCTTGCGCCGGTCAGGACGGATTCCTCCGAGTGTTTTGTTTTGATTCCGCAGAACTCCACGGCACCATGAAAAGCTACTTCGGCGGACTTCTATGCTTGTGCTGGAGCCCCGACGGCCGTTATGTTGTAACCGGCGGGGAAGACGACCTGGTGACGGTGTGGTCCTTTTCGGACTGTAGGGTTATTGCGCGCGGACACGGGCACAGGTCTTGGGTAAGCGTCGTGGCGTTTGATCACTGCATTACTAGCGTACAGGACTGCGAAGTGCCGACAGAGTTCAGCGGAAGTGACGAAGAATTCCAGGAACTAGTTCAATTCAACGGAAGTCGGGAGCGGGCGAACAGCGCCCAGTCTAGACTGTCCAAGCGGAACTCTACGGACGGCCGAGGTGTCAGTGTGACATATCGGTTTGGATCTGTCGGTCAAGACACACAGTTATGCTTGTGGGACCTCACCGAAGACGTTCTGTTTCCTCATCTTCCGTTGTCTAGGACTAGAACTCACACCAATGTCATGAACGCAACTACTTCATCCGCCCCAAGTGGAGATACCGAGACTCTCGGTACTAACGGTAACAATAGCGTCAGCAGTAGTGGAAGTTGCGCCCCCTCAAACTCATTATCACCCCCTTTACCCCGTTCAAACAGTTTGCCACACTGTTCACCAGCAGGGGGCAGTAGCCCCAACAAGCCCACCAGCATTATGGACGGCGCTTTGATAGCCACAGGCGTTAGCAAATTTGCAACGCTGGCTCTTCACGAAGCATGCAAGGAACGGCATGCGGAAAAGGACCACAAACGCAATCACAGCATGAGCTACATCAGTAACAAGAGCAGCGACAAGCTTAACCAGTTAATCGGGACGCGCGCGACCAAAACAGAAGTTGCTAAGACACTAGGGACGGCCCAGTGCCCGCGCATGGAGGAAGTGCCGTTACTAGAGCCACTAGTCTGTAAGAAAATCGCCCACGAGCGACTCACTGTGTTGATCTTCCTGGAGGACTGTCTGGTCACAGCCTGTCAGGAGGGCTTCGTTTGCACATGGACACGACCTGGAAAAGTGGTGAGCATCCAGCGATTGCTAGGTTAAGTGTGGATACACTGTATTATTAGTATGCATTAGCCTGTTTGTACGTACTCTCAAAATTGAAAGAGCAGCATAGGGAAGACTATTAAATATTGATAAATGTTGTGGGGAGTCGAAATCGCAAGCTAATCGCAATCTATTCAGGAACTGGCTGAATATTGGCACTTTTCTGCTGCACGTTACGGTTCGACGCGACTCGGCTCCGCTCGCTTTACTTTTCTGAGCTTGCATTTCCACTGCTGTTTAGTGCTGCCTTAACGTGGGCGGGATTATAGGCTGATCGTCATAGTTGCACCGCCTCTACTGCAGTGATATAATCTTAAATACGACACAAAACAATAAACAATAACACGAGCGCTAGCTGTTAGCTGCTAGCTCATTGTGCTGCATAAAGCAGTTGTTGATGGTGATTTTACACAAGTGTAACAGTTACATTGGGCTGGTTGTTTTAGAAGCTTCCAGTAGCTGCTCAACTAAATAAAGTGAAGCTTTCAAGCAAAATATAGAGTTAGCGTAACAAAACGTCCCATCCTCCATCGTGGACTCCAACAATGCCGTGGCCAAGTCCAGCGCACTCTCCCTCACATTGCTCGCCGGTCTAGATGGCGTCCATTTGGTCGAACCACTTCCACTTTTCCTTGATGGTTCTGTCGTCACTTATAAGTGTTTTGAAACTTTTCCCTGCACTGTTGGTCAGTCCGGTGTTAGCCGTGTGCGTCCAACAGCTGAAACGCTTCCTGAAAGACGTTGTTTTGTTCGTCGCTAACGAGAGGAGCGTCTGCACCTCGTTTATTGACCACGGCGCGGTTTTGCGCACAGCCATTTCTTTTTACAATTCGAAAGTCGCGTGAACAAATGATACTGTTAGCTCTGTTGCTAACTTTAAAACTAGCGGGTTGATGTCACGTGTCGCAGATCCAGTGACGCTTCTCTCTGACCAATCAGTGATCTGCAGGGTTTTGACATCACAGTTATGGGGCTTTTCCACTGACTTGACTCTGCTCGCTTTTTGGGGGTTTCCACTGTGGATAGTTCCTGGTACCTGATATTTTTTTGGACCTTCTCGGTCGAGGTTCCAAGCGAGCCGAGCCGATACTAAATGTGACGTCAAAACCCTGCAGATCACTGATTGGTCCGAGAGAATCGTCACTACTAGCGAAACGAAAAAGTCTTTCAGGAAGTGTCTCAGCTGTTGGCCGCGGCTAACACCGGACTTAACAACAGTGCAGGGAAAAGTAAAACAAAAAATGTCAGAACTATCAAGGAAATGTGGAAGTGGTTCGACCAAATGGACGCTATCTAGACCGGCGAGCAATGTGAGGGAGAGTGCGCTGGACTCGGCCACGGCGTTGTTGGAGTCCACGATGGAGGATGGGACGTTTTGTCACGTTTTGTTACGTTAACTCTGTATTCTGCTTGAAAGCTTCACTTTATTTAGTTGAGCAGCTACTGGAAGCTTCTAAAACAACCAATTTAACTGTTACACTTGTGTAAAATCACCATCAACAACTGCTTTATGCAGCACAATGAGCTAGCAGCTAACAGCTAGCGCTCGTGTTATTGTTTATGGCCAGTAATGTTTATGTCGCATTTAAGATGATGTCACGGCAGTAGAGGCGGTGTAACTATGATGACCAGCCTATAATCCCGCCCACGTTGAGGCGGCACTAACAGCAGTGGAAACGCAAGCTCAGAAAAGTAAAGCGAGTCGAACTGTAACGTGTCATTAGTATCAGCTCAGCTTGGAACCTCGACTGAGGTGGTAGTAAAAAAGCACCAGGTACCAGGTACTATCCACAGCTGAAAACCCCCAAAAAGCGAGCAGAGTCGAGTCGAGCTGGTCCGTGCAATGTAAAAGCCCCATTAGCGTCAATTCTTGCAATCCCATATAAATAAAATTCAAAATACTCATGTGTCTAAATGCATCACTAATCTGTCTTTATAATCTCTTTTTAGGGTCTGTTGCCGTCCCAAAACTCGGCTAACTCTCCGGCTAACTCTCAGAGCGGGACGGTTGTATAGCTGCTGTGATTTGTGCTATGCACACAGAACCGGGCCTGAGCTGAGCAGGACTGATCCACAGACTCATTAAATCAACAGTCACGCGTGTGATGTCATGTTTTGCTTATTTACGGTGCAAAGGGAAAAAAGGGCGAATCTCACGATAACCTGTCAGGAACATGTCCAGGTCATGTATTTCACCTGTGTTAGGAGCCGATTAAGATTGCATGTAAATTCAGTATATAAGTTTACCTAAATATAGGTTTGATTTAGCAGTGAAATGTTCTTGACAGTTTTAACGAGGTTCACCCATGAGCGGATGTTCTGTGTTGTGTTCAGGATTTACAATAATAGTTCCTCTAATTAGCATCAGTTCCTGTTTGTTCTTTTAAGACTACCGTAGTTGACAGTGCAGCCCTTCCACATATAAGTCATGTTTGTCACGACAGCCAGATTTCAGATGTATGTTGCACTGATCGTCTCGTGTCTTTCCTTCATAATTGCATTGGAACAAAAACTCGTTCAAAGCCACGGATGCGTCTCAGTGCCGGCGCGCCGCTTCCCTCATCAGCGCTGGATCGTACTTTTAAAGTGAAAGGAAGAAAATTGATTGCACTATTAATTATATATATATAAGAAATGGCTTTACAATTATTGGAGTTAAACAAGGACTCCCAGGAAATGCTGTAAAGGAGAACCAAATATCTTTGGAACATTTATTTTAATATTGTTTCAGATGAAACGGGTTATTGTACAATGTGTAAATATTGTAAATTAAAGATTTATAATGGATTGAAATAATAATGATGATTATACTAAATAGAAAACAGTTGGATTTCTAATACAGAGGAGTTTATATATATATATTTTTTTTGGGGGGGGGGGTCTCATTTCACATCCTGTTTATTTATCAGCTGGTTATTTACATGCAATATGTTCTGTATGTTTTGTTTAGTCATTAACTTTTATTTTTTACTATTATATTTTACGGTAACTTCACAATACCCTTTTATGATATGGGAGATTTTATGTACCTATTTAACAGTACATTTAATTAATGATGTATTTAATGATTAATTTAAATATTCAATTAATGATTAAATATGTTGTCATTCGGCCCGCGATGTTTTAGGCATGAGATTAAAGGAATATTCCGGTGTTCAATACAAGTTAATCTCAATCGGCAGCATTTGTGTCATAATGTTGATTAGCACAAAAATTTATTTCGACTCGTCGCTCCATTTCTTTAAATGTGTGTTCCAGTGACACACTTACAATGGAAGTCAATGGGGGCAATTTTTGAGTGTTTAAAGACAGAAATGTGACACTTATAATGTTATAAAAATAAAAATAAAAACACATTCATTCTACTGTTACAATGTGTGTATTATTTGAGCTGTAAAGTCGTTTAAATCGAACAGTTGTTATAGGGTTTACAGTGTTGCGTCGTCATGGCAACAGAGTTCTAAAATCGTCTCTATCTTTCCACAGATGCGGTTATTAAGTGATATAATGACAGTAAAATCATGTTCACACACATATTGTTTACGTCTTGTGTTTATACTTTTGAAACAGTATTTTAATGTTGACAGATTAAACCCCATTGACTTGCATTGACTTGCATTGACCCCCATTGGAAGTGTCTCACTGTCGAATGAGCTTAACTCGTATTAAACCCGGAATATTCCTTTAATGCATTAGGTTTCACAAACTAACAATGAGCAATATTTTTACAGCATTCATTGATTATAAATATTGCTCATTGTTAGTGCATAATGTCGTAGGGTTATCATGTTGCATTTAAGATAGTCTGTAATTCTGTGGGATTTTTTTCTGCCGTTTTTAAAATCTGCCATGTGAAAATGTGAAGTCTTGATCACTTATAAAAGTAACAGCTGCGTCACACATCTGAAGCACAAAGTATTGCTCAAATCTCAAACCCCAAGTATGAACACGTTTGCATAGTTAGATCTCGTCCCGCCTGTCACTTGCATTATAATTTATTACATAATATATTGCCTTTGGCCTTCAGTTATTATATCCATTAGTATATTCCAACAGTAACGTGCACGTCAGCATCTCAGCATAACAAACGCATGGGGGCACAAGAGTAATTAGGCTTGTTATACATTTTAAAGGTCACCACGCTCAAGCAAATAATGTCAAATAAACATTCGTAATTGGAAAGATTGCAGTGCCGTATATTTAATGTAATAAATGCCACATTTTGCCGATACCACTCCATGACCCAAATGAAAATGTTATTGCTCGGAGCTCTTTCGTCCCGAGAGACTTGATGAAACAAGTCAATTGTCGTCATCCGTGTACAGCTCAGATCATGTGAAGACTTTGAGCACCGTCTGAGACTAGAGGAGACATGTGAGAGATTTCTGGCGGTTTTTCTCACAAGAAAAATGGCAGATTTCATCCAAAGTCTCAGTGTAATCTCATTGCTGTATGCATGGCGACAATTATGCAAAGTGAGCGTTTAGATTAAGCATGAATATGCATGAGGCTGGAGCTTCTGTACTGGGTCTTTTTCCAATTTGACAAATTTGCCACTTATATTGTCCTTATTGTAATGATTGTCTGTGCAGCTGTATTGATCTGCATCATGTTCACATTGCTAACACAAGCATTTAATGATTAATGAGGCGTTTCAAACAGCAAAAAACAAGCATGTAATCCAACTTTAATAGTGTTTTCTGGCTATAAAAATCATCCCTGTTACTATCACTCATAGTTAGATGAGAGATTTGAGCAATCCCCTAACCCCAAGTAAGCATAAAGACGTGAGATTTTTACATTGTGGACGATAAAACAGGCAAAATAAATCTCATAGACTTACGTTGAAGGAGGGACTCGAGCCATAGAGAGAGCAGCATATCGTAGAGATTTGAGGATGCAGGACCTTCTCTCGGGACTAGGGAAAACAAATGGGATTAAAGGCACAAGAGTCAAAGCCAATGCCACTGAGCTGATCACTTTGAATGATTGTGTGGTGCAGGAAATATAACAGAAATGAAGTACTTTCTACTTCATAGAAAATAAGTTAAAGTGCAAACTTGAAAATATTAAGTAAATTCTACATGTGTTTTTAATGCAAACATAACTAGTAAATACAAACCCCAATTCTGAAAAACTTGGGACAGTATGAAAAATCCTAATAAAAACACAAAGGAGTGATTTGTCAATTATAGTCACACGTTGCTATATTGACAGTACTGCAACTACACATTATATGACGTTTTACCTTGTGAATTTCATTGTTTTTTTTTAATGTACAGTCATTTAAAATCAGATGATTGCAACACGCTCCAAAAAAGTTTAGACGGGCAATTTAAGACTCATAATAATTTGGCGAGTTGAAATAACAAGGCGATAATACTTCGGTAAACCTTTGTTAGTGAACACCCCTCACCACTGCATCCACAGATGCAAGTTAAGACTTTACTATGTAAAGGAGAAGCCGTACATCATCACTGTCCAGAAGCGCTTCTGACTTCTCTGGTCTCGCTCTCAACTTTAGTAAACCTTTGTTAGTGAACACCCCTCACCGCTGCATCCACAGATGCAAGTTCAGACTTTACTCTGTAAAGGAGAAGCCGTACATCATCACTGTCCAGAAGCGCTTCTGACTTCTGGACTCGCTCTCAACTTTAGTAAACCTTTGTTAGTGAACACCCCTCGCCGCTGCATCCACAGATGCAAGTTAAGACTTTACTATGTAAAGGAGAAGCCGTACATCATCACTGTCCAGAAGCGCTGCCGACTTCTCTGGACTCGCTCTCAACTTTAGTAAACCTTTGTTAGTGAACACCCCTCACCACTGCATCCACAGATGCAAGTTAAGACTTTACTCTGTAAAGGAGAAGCCGTACATCATCACTGTCCAGAAGCGCTTCTGACTTCTCTGGTCTCGCTCTCAACTTTAGTAAACCTTTGTTAGTGAACACCCCTCGCCGCTGCATCCACAGATGCAAGTTCAGACTTTACTCTGTAAAGGAGAAGCCGTACATCATCACTGTCCAGAAGCGCTTCTGACTTCTCTGGTCTCGCTCTCAACTTTAGTAAACCTTTGTTAGTGAACACCCCTCGCCGCTGCATCCACAGATGCAAGTTCAGACTTTACTCTGTAAAAGAGAAGCCGTACATCATCACTGTCCAGAAGCGCTGCCGACTTCTCTGGACTCGGTCTCATCTTAGATTGAAAGTAGAACAGTGGAACTGCGTTTTTTGGCCTGAAGTGTTACATTTCAAAACGTTATAGAAAAACACATTCGTTTTGTTATCCGGGCCAAAGAGGAAATGGGTCATCCAAGCTGTTATTAGCGTCAGGTCCAAAAGCCAGTGTCTGTATGTGCCAAGGGTGTGTCAGTGCCCATGGCATGGGTAACTCACATCTGTGAGGGCACCATTAATGCAGACAGAGATGCACAAATTTTGGAGCAACATATACAGCCATCCAGCACCGTCTTTTCCCGGGACGTCCCGACATTTTACCAAAACATCATATAATGTTTAACTGTAATGCTTTCAATTTAGCAAAGGGTGAATGTAATTTACAAATCACTCCTTTTGGTTTTTATTAGCATTTTTCATACTGTCCCAACATTATCAAAATTGGGGTTGTATTATTTGTTATTTCTTACAATGAATCATCATCATGTATCAATCCCAAAGTAGAAAACCGTGTCACATTTATTCGCTAATTTGAATAAATTACAGGTAAATAAGTAAATGTGACATATTACTCTTTGCAGTTTATTTACACCATTTTTATTCTTGGTTTTGTTGTTATGTTTGGTAACTTATGGTTTTGTGAAGTCTATAGTTCATTTTCTACTCAAAATTGCCCATTCATGACGAAAATAATTATCTGTTCATTATTATTATTATTATCTGTTAGGTATAATATGAATTATTCAGACATAAAGCATCACTACAAATTGTATAAAATTGGAGTTTGAATTATAAAGCAAATGTAAAATGTGGTAAACGGTGCCGAGAGTTGCCTCCTAAACTCTTGATGGTAGCTGGAATAGTTACCAAATTAGCCCAAATATTTAGTCAACATTAAACAGCATTCACAACACTTTTTACCTCGGCAATCGGACATATTTCCAATCGAAACAGGATATTCAACTATTATAGTGGTCTTAGTATTCAGAGTTTAATACTAGTTAAGCTCAGTCGAAAGCATTTGTGGCATAAAGATGGTTACCACAAAAAAAGAAGCATAACGTGTGTTTCCGTGGGACACTTCCAATGCAAGTCAATGGGGTTTAATCTGTGTGTGTGTGTGTGTGTGTGAGACACTTCCAATGCAAGTCAATGGGGTTTAATCTGTGTGTGTGTGTGTGACACTTCCAATGCAAGTCAATGGGGTTTAATCTGTGTGTGTGTGTGTGTGTGTGTGTGTGTGTGTGTGTGTGTGTGTGAGAGACACTTCCAATGCAAGTCAATGGGGTTTAATCTGTGTGTGTGTGTGTGACACTTCCAATGCAAGTCAATGGGGTTTAATCTGTGTGTGTGTGTGTGTGTGTGTGTGTGAGAGACACTTCCAATGCAAGTCAATGGGGTTTAATCTGTGTGTGTGTGTGTGTGTGTGTGTGACACTTCCAATGCAAGTCAATGGGGTTTAATCTGTCAACATTAAAAAACTCAATGTTTCAACAGTATAGACACAAGACGTAAACAACATGTGTGTTAACATGATTCTACAACTCCGTTGCCATGACGATGCAACACTGTAAACACTAAAACGACAGTAAAAACACTGATTTTAACAACTTTCCAGCTCAAATAATACACAAGTTTTAACCGTAGAATGAATGAAATACAGTACAAGCGTCACATTTCTGCTTTTAAACCTTCCCAAAATTGGCCCCATTGACTTCCATTGTAAGTGCCTCACTGAAACCTCACTTTTTTGCTTTTGTTAAGAAAATATTTTTTTTTTGTGTTAATGAACATTATACCGCAAATGCTGTTGATTGAGCTTTACTTGTATTAAACCCGGAATATTCCTCTAACAATTCAGTACATCACACGCCCCGATCTCCAAGGCTTTTCACACTTCATTATACAGTATTAGTGAATATTGAGGGCACAGATCTGTGTCACGGCTAAATGGAAGCTCGTGTATATAGGACAAAGCATCTACAATGGGCTAATGAGGGCTGCGAGACAGCCAATGCAGTTTTAATGTCTTGCACAAGCTTTAAAACCATTCCAATACTTGAATATGTTCAATATGAAGCACAACTTCAGAAGCTACACCTTTAAAATGGTCAGTCACGTTCAAGCAAATAGAAAATAGTTCATCTGCATACAAAAATAGCCCAGTATAGCATAATATTTCACAGAATGTCAAATGTTGTTCCAAAAGTAAACATTTCATGTATTTTGTCTGCAGGTAAGTATATACACACACATATATGTAATTCATAAGAAATTTCATGCTTTTTGCAGATTTAAAAATGATACATACATCCAAAAAAAAAAAAAACTTTTTTTTTTTTTTAAATGGCATAAAAATGTAATAATCTTTATATGAGTGACAACTAGGGCCGGGCTATATAACTTTCAAATTATCTAGATATTTTCCAGCTTTTAATGATAGTCAATATATATCGTCATATTTATGTATTTGCTCTAAAATGGTTTAAAGAAGAAAAAAAAAGAAGAAAAAAAACAACATTTCAACCAACCATCCATCCACAAATGTTAATATGCAGAGACGACCAAGTAAGCCATTCATAGGTTAATTTGTTTGAAAACTGTAAACACTGCGTCTCTGGAACGTTTGTTTTGAGCGGCCCGTCCAGCCTGACACAACAACATATGACATGATTTGGGGGCGGGACTATACCGTTAACTTAACCTCATGCAGCACTGTGCAAGGCCCATCGGCGCCGGACTTCAAGCAAAGCGTGTCGGTTAGAAATTTTGTCCAATTTTGGATGGCGTAACTGTGACGTACGGCATCAAAGTACCGCGAAAGGTTGTGCCTGGTGGCTCTTTTTTCAACTCCTCCCCCGACGGCAGGGCTGGACGGGTATTCTGGTATACCGTGTATTTTCCCAGATCAGGGGCGGACTGGCCATCGGGAGAACAGGTGGAATGGGCCACGATACGCTGAAATGAGCCGCCGCGTTATGCAGAACGGGCCACAAACGGAGCACGATATGCCGAACAGGACAGCAAACACCCCCCCGTTCAAGAACCAAAAGGACAGTTTCTATGTAAAATGCCGGGACGATATCTCTTCCCAGTCCACCCCTGCCTGACAGCATCCGACAAATCTCGCCGATCGGTAAGGGAAGGGTTCAAGATGAACACACCTAACGTTTATTTTTGGAATTCCACTCAGGCACTAGTGCCGCAGAAATGACACAATGTAGCTTTAAGTAATTGATAAATATGTTAAAAATAATTAAAAATACAAAATTTAGGTTACGGTGAGACTTGCCAATTTTTGGAGTATTTAAAGGCAGATTAATTCCTCTTATAAAACTTGCGTGTCATTCGAGGTGCAAAACTGGTTCAATTGTCATTTGTACAGTGATCTTGGGGTTTACAGCATTAGTCGTCATGACAACGAAGTTGTAAAATTGGATATAACTTTAGATTACAAGCCAATTAAAAACATGGCCATATGTACGATGCAAATGTATTTTATGTTGACAGCAAAGTCATCGTAAGTGTACGCCGATATATTGCCCAGCCCTATTGATATCAATGACAAGTTTTCAATGATGGTACTAGAATGATGCTCATATCCACCAAATCCAAAAATCATACTTTTTTTTTTTATTTGGAAGATTTCAATAAAACAAGCAATATATCGAAATTGTCCATAAAGAATTCTTAAAGGCTTTCATTTGAGGATGCAAAAACAACCAAAACAAGAGAATAGAGTCACTGTAATCGAAGGTAGCTCTTGCAGAGTTCATGGTCCCTGATGTCGCCCCAACCTCCATTTTTGACATGTGGGGCCACTCCTTTGGCCCCAGACGCTGGCAGTCTCTTTGTGATGAGCAACTGTTTTGGGAACAGCTGATTCCTGCTGATCTGAAGAATGTTTTCGATCTTTGTCTTCTGGCTAGTCGGCATGCAAGCCGACTTTTTGTGGTGCATGCCACAATCGCCGGCGTGGAAAATGCGAGGTGCCTCGCAGACCATGACCTTCAGGAACGTGGGCAAACAAGTCACGGTAAGGTGCTGCAATGACCAGTCCCAGTTGTAGTCGTCGTAGGTGCAGAAGGCATCGGTGCATCGGAGGAGCTTCTGGTACGCATTTCGGCTTAGCGCCATGCCCATGTTGTGCTCAGTGGACTTCCACGCTTTCACCTCAACTTTGTTGGCTTTGCTGGAATAGCTGATGTGCCCGTAGCTTCCCAAAGATAGGATATCACAATCGGGACACTGCTCTTTCTTTAGCGAAGCCATCAGCTTGAGAAGGTGATAAAAATCGGGGGTGAGGTAGTGGTCCTCTTCAATGAGCAACACAAGCCCTTGGTGGTCTTTCAACACCCGGACTCTATCCCAAACAAAGTGCAGCTTCCACCACCAGTGGTGTTTGGTCTGAGAGAACTTGGCTTCCCGATAGTGGCCGAAGGAGTCTGGGTACTCTGCGTTTATGCAACCTAACGTTAAGGCATCTTTCTTGGGAATGTCTCTGGGACAGTCTCTTGGATCATTCCCAGGGAACTCTTGAGGATAGAGCTGGAGACTAAAAGGGAAGAATATTTGGAGAACAAGACAGAAGTCAATGGAGGTGACTATCTGGTTGATCTCTGGCGACCAGAAGTCATGGCTGAATATCAGCAAAACATTCCCAATGCCCTCTGCCTTTCTCAAACTATCCACCAAGAGTCGCAGGTATTCTGGACGGTTGTGCACCTGAACCACTACGACGAGGTCATCCTTCTGTCGCACTGACCGAAACTTCTCCTCGTTTCTCAAGGTCTGGTCAAAGTTGAGTTGGAACGCAATCCCTCTGTACACCAGGGTAGTGTTATCCACTTCAGGTTTGGCAGCTGGTTGTTTTTCTGGAAGCGTCTCGTTGACTGTTTTCCGAGTAACCGCTGCCGTGACCTGTACCGGACTTCCGCCGCTGCTCCGTTTAATGGTCTCCGCCTCCTTAGGAACCACAGCAGCGCTTGCCTTCTTCGTCTTACCGCTATTCCAGACGGCAAATCCACCGATTATGACCACTAGAGTCAGCAGTACCACCTTTCGCTTGTAAATTCGGAATCTCATGATAGGCAGTCACCCTGTGGGACGGTCGGCGAGTTGATTCTGGAGACAAGGACGGCAGGATTGCTATCCAGAAATGGTCTGCTCCAGCAGATTTTGTATAAAATGTTATCATAGAAAACAGAGCTATTGTCCTTGGTCCTAATTTTGGAATGTAACAGGGTGTCAGTTTTGCCAAGGATAAATCCCATAAGGCATTTTGCTTAGAGGCAGAGGAGAGGCATTTTACAACCTGAGGGAACAAATAGAAGGTGATTTTAGTAAGTATGTAGTGGGAATCCTTTTTGTAAATTATGAGACAATTTAGAAATTCATCCTTACTTTTTTTATTGCACATTTATATTTTAAGACAGTAAAGCAGGTACCAAAATGACGTAGTAGTAATAGTGATAACAGAACCAAAAACTAATTGAATTAAAAAAACGGAAGGAAGGGGGGATCTGGTTAGCTCAGTGCGTAAAGAAGCTGACTATCACCGCTGGAGTCGTGAGTTTGAATCCAGGGAGTGCTGAGTGACTCCAGCCAGGTCTACTTAGCAACCAAATTGGCCCGGTTGCTAGGGAGGGTAGAGTCACATGGGGTAACCTCCTTGTGGTCACTATAATGTGGTTCTCGCTCTCGGTGGGTGTGTGGTGAGTTGTGCGTGGATGATGCGGACAATAGCGTGAAGCCTCCACATGCGCTACGTCTCCATGGTAACACACTCAACAAGTCACATGATAAGATGCACTGATTGACGGTCTCAGACGCGGAGGCAACTGAGACTCTTCCTCCGCAACGTGGATTGAGGCAAGTAACTGCGTCACCATGAGGACCTACTAAGTAGTGGGAATTGGGCGTTCCACATTGGGGAGAAAAACAATTATGATTTCACACATAGTCTATAATATTTAGGTCTAATATAGCCTGAAATGAAATTGTAGAATGGAAAATGACTATATGCTCCAAGTACTGCTGACATGACATTTCATTTGTTGTATTTCTACACACTTCTATGATGATGAAATATCCAAATTTGTAATAAAGTCTAAAATATTTAGCATTACACAATAATTGAGTTTACACACTGTGTCAAGAAAGGCTGCAAAACCATTGATTTACAAGGACAACAAATGTTGGCCAGGCTTTTAGTCAAGAACCAATGGGAGTCCATTCATGTGTAAATTATTGTCTTCTGAAGCGGCGCATAAAAGGCATTGTCACGTGGCACCTGTTACTTTTCTCAGCGCTGTTCAGGAAGGATGCACCATAGTCATTTGTGATTACTGTATTAGGGATTTTTGGGGATTTTCTCCCCAATTTGGAACACCCAATTCCCAATGCGCTCCAAGTCCTCGTGGTGCCGTAGTGACTCGCCTCAATCCGGGTGGCGGAGGACGAATCTCAGTTGCCTCCGTGTCTGAGACCATCAATCTGCGCATCTTATCACGTGACTTGTTGAGCATGTTACCATGGAGACGTAGCGCGTGTGGAGGTTTCACGCTATTCTCCGCGGCATCCACGCACAACTCACCACACGCCCCACCGAGAGCGAGAACCACATTATAGTGACCACGAGGAGGTTACCCCATGTGACTCTACCCTCCCTAGCAACCAGGACAATTTGGTTACCCCATGTGACTCTACCCTCCCTAGCAACCGGGCCAATTTGGTTACCCCATGTGACTCTATACTCCCTAGCAACCGGGCCAATTTGGTTACCCCATGTGACTCTACCCTCCCTAGCAAACCGGCCCAATTTGGTTACCCCATGTTACTCTACCCTCCCTAGCAACTGGGCCAATTTGGTTACCCCATGTGACTCTACCCTCCCTAGCAACCGGGCCAATTTGGTTACCCCATGTGACTCTACCATCCCTAGCAACCGGGCCAATTTGGTTACCCCATGTGACTCTACCCTCCCTAGCAACCGGGTCAATTTGGTTACCCCATGTGACTCTACCCTCCCTAGCAACCGGGCCAAATTGGTTACCCCATGTGACTCTACCCTCCCTAGCAACCGGGCTAATTTGGTTACCCCATGTGACTCTACCCTCCCTAGCAACCGGGCCAATTTTGTTACCCCATGTGACTCTACGCTCCCTAGCAACCGGGCCAATTTGGTTACCCCATGTGACTCTACCCTCCCTAGCAACCGGGCCAATTTGGTTACCCCATGTGACTCTACCCTCCCTAGCAACCGGGCTAATTTGGTTACCCCATGTGACTCTACCCTCCCTAGCAACCGGGCCAATTTGGTTACCCCATGTGACTCTACCCTCCCTAGCAACCGGGCCAATTTGGTTACCCCATGTGACTCTACCCTCCCTAGCAACCGGGCTAATTTGGTTACCCCATGTGACTCTACCCTCCCTAGCAACCGGGCCAATTTTGTTACCCCATGTGACTCTACGCTCCCTAGCAACCGGGCCAATTTGGTTACCCCATGTGACTCTACCCTTCCTAGCAACCAGGCCAATTTGGTTGCTAAGGAGACCTGACTGGAGTCCCTCAGCACACCCTGGATTCAAACTCACGATTGCACTCGTTTGAATTCCAACGACTTTCACAACAGCCAATGACGTTGCTGGACATCGTTTCCATCAATTACTTGCTTCTGTCACACACAACAGCTTCCAATCATGTTTAATTTAATGCAAGGCTCATGGCGCAAGACACTGAAAAAAAGAGACATGACTCAATGGCTAAAGATGTAACTCAGGCATACATAAACCAGCAATTTAAATCAGCGCAGGATGGTCAGGACGCTCAAATAACTGAGCTACGTATGTGATCGCAGAGCCACAGTGTTTGGGGAAATCCATCTACAAATGGCTCACTTACAGTTGAGTTTGCATATTAAGCTGGGATGGGAGAAAGTATTTTAACATCAAAATATTAAACACCTCAGCTTTAATAAAAGACAAGAATGAGCAGTTTTTTCCAACCGAGGAGCTTATATCATGGATAGCCTATGGCTTATATAGCATAAAGGATGTAACTCCTTTCAACATAACAATCCTCTGCTTAAAATCATGCATGAAGATATTGCATCACTAAACCAGCTTGTGATGATACAATTCACTCACATGTTTATATTATTTATATTCCTGCCAATGAATGCAAGTTTGGGCCTCCATAACAGTCACAAAGAGCTTGATAACACAAATGAGCATTGAATAAAGTTTAAAAATAAGGACGTATACTGAGCTCGCGCACATGCATGTTTTTATTGTTGATGCATGCATGTGCTAAAGCGAGCGGAGCACGAGCTACAAAACAGCCGAAATAAACATGCCAGCGCGTGCATTAAACACTACAGTTTTTTTTACATGGTTAATTTCAAGTGACAGATCATACGTTTCCCGTTATATGCATGTCGGTGTGTGTATTCTGGTGATCCAGATGCTGTCACTGGTTAGCTTGCTGGTTACCGATTCTAAAAGCAGAATATTTAGGAGGTGCCGCATTCAGATCCATAACACGGCACGAAAATAGAAATATAAAGGGAATGAAACACTTACAAATATGCACGGCGGCTGTCATATCCAAATAAAAAAATGCATTGTAGTTCAAGTGTGTGTCATGTTGTTAATGCTCCGTGCGGAGTCCAACTCTCCGGTCAAGCCAGCCGCGGTTAAAACATGCGCGTGCGTGTGTGTGTGTGTGTGTGTGTGCGCGCGCGTGTGTGCGTGTGTGTGTGTGCGCGCGCGTGTGTGCGTGTGTGTGTGTGCTCCTATTTAGATATTTGCGGGAGGAACCGGAAGCTTTCTACTCCTGTTCACTGAATAGGATAGCGAAACTTACTATAAGAACAAAACAAACAAAAACGCGTTTATTTGGTCTTTGTGAGGTGTTGCTGTTCATTAATATGATTTATATAGCCTATATGAAAGGTGCATTATTTATAACCGCAGTTTACTGCATTAATATTAGATCATATTATAAATTATAAACATTTCTACCAAGGAACTACTATTGTAAATGTCACTGTAATATGTACCTTGTAATAAACTTTGAATTGTAGAGTCCTGTAGAAAATCTATCTATCTATCTGTCTGTCTGTCTGTCTGACTGTCTTTATGTCTATCTATCTATCTGTCTGTCTGACTGTCTTTATGTCTATCTATCTATCTGTCTGTCTGACTGTCTTTCTGTCTGTCTATCTATCTGTCTGTCTGACTGTCTTTCTGTCTGTCTATCTGTCTGTCTATCTATCTGTCTGTCTGACTGTCTTTCTGTCTGTCTATCTGTCTGTCTGACTGTCTTTCTGTCTGTCTATCTATCTGTCTGTCTGACTGTCTTTCTGTCTATCTATCTGTCTGTCTGACTGTCTTTCTGTCTATCTATCTGTCTGTCTGACTGTCTTTCTGTCTATCTATCTGTCTGTCTGACTGTCTGTCTATCTACCTATCTATCTGTCTGTCTATCTATCTATCTATCTGTCTGTCTGACTGTCTGTCTATCTATCTGTCTGTCTGACTGTCTTTCTGTCTATCTATCTGTCTGTCTGACTGTCTTTCTGTCTGTCTGTCTTGAAATTGAAAATTGACAAGCTGTAAGTGTGATCTCCACCACTAGGCGGAGACATCTTTAATTTTGACACAGGATGCACGCCGTTCCGTAGAGGAAGAACCATTTTTTTGCGCCTGCGCACTCCTTCAACTTCCTTTCCCTCATCCCGATCGAGAGAGACGCGATGGGTCATCAGCAGCTCTATTGGAGTCACCCTAGAAAATTCGGCCAGGGATCCCGTTCCTGGTCAGTCTCTGCCTCTGTAACATGTTTAATGTGTAAGAGTGTAAGAAGCCGCTTAAATTCGTCACGCAGAGTTTGTCTGGTGTTTATTAAAGAGTTTTGTGAATGTAGCGCACATGGACTCAATATGGCGTCCCGGAAAAGCACGCTGTTTTGCATGTTGCAGTTGGTAAATCTTGCACACAAAAATATATATATTTTAACTGCGGTGTTTATAGTGAGATCCATAAAAAGAACAGGTAATACCAAAAATAGTTCCCCATTGTATTGATAACATTAATGTAACGATCTGTTTTTTTATAGTAGAAGTATAGCAAACAAAGTTATAATATCAAATAATTAAAATTCGTGTCTTAAATGGTGTTAGTATTCCAAATGATGTTCGAATTTCAGATATCCGATTAAATACCATATTATAAGAGTGTATTTTTTTTTGGGAAACATTTGCGTCTGTTTTTCATCTGGGAAGCATCTCAATCTAATTAACATCTGCTAAACATCTTAAAAAGATCAGATTTATGTACGTTCTTCGTCTCAAAGACATCTGCTGAATGTCTGAGTGACATCCAAGAGGAAACGCCTTGTAGATGTAAACACACATCAGATGGACGTCTGGGCGATGTGCTATCAGGGATGGAAAAGTAATCCGATTACAAAATTATTTTTGTCAAATTTTAGAATTTATTTTTTCCAAACGTTGGCCAGACAACAAAGCTTTAGCAGAGACGTAAATAATAATGTGTGCATATCATTAATTGGTGGTGATTCCCAATTTTGGCGCTCTTTACCATTTTTAATTGGCATTTTCTTGTTTTTTCCCTTTGTAAATGTATTTCCCCTGTATTGTTTTTATAGCTAAATGCATTAATGTGGATTTGCATGCATTGATAACCTTTTGATTTTATACATTTTGTTTCTCCTAGCCGAGTATGCTCAAACAGACACGGTCTGATCCGCAAATATGGACTGAACATGTGTCGCCAGTGCTTCAGACAGTACGCTAAAGATATCGGCTTTGTGAAGGCAAGTATTTTTGCATTTTACATATATATGTGAATGTGAATGTTTGGCTTATTTGTAAACATGTTTACAGCTATTAACTCTTTCTTTGCCTCACTTTATTACTGCAGCTGGATTAAATGAGTGGACGACTAAACTTCCATGATGTGGAGTCAACATCCTTCCATGACGTCATGAAAAATTCAATAAAATGTTCGTTTTCCTGTTAAAGATTTGTTGTCTTTATTTGGTCATAGATGGTTTAGTAAGGGTTAAACATAAGGTGTCCCAATATAAAAGACTTGAAGATGTTTAGATGAACAGATGGGTTACTGGAGCTGAAACTTGTATTAATAAAAGCTCGTCTTTACACATTGGTCACCTTAAACATGCAAATGGATACGATCAATAATAGTTGAGGTTTATCTCTTATTGCATAATAAAACCGAAAGGAATGCAGCTCTCTTTTGGTTGTAGAAGCTTTTGTGGTGGTGCGATCACTGGACTCAAAGTAAATTCATTAAATGCATCTTAAGTCTTGTAAGATGTCTTACAGCTGTAAAGCTTGTGTTATCAAACATAAAGGTTGCCCATTATTAAAAACAAAATCCTTGCATGATACTTCCATTTATTTACAATCTTAGTTCTTCTGTGAACACGTCTAGTGGACTTTGTTATGCTAGCAAATAATCTGAAGTTCTTTACAGTAAAGGCCTGTGTACACTACAAAACATCGTAGAGACTTCTGGGTTGACTTATTTCACTCAGGATGGTAAGGAGGCTTGATAAGCATCACCCTGGTAACTGCCTAGCAACCAAGTAACAAATCACATATCTTTGCACCAAAACATCATGGAGATTCAGAGTTGACCTATTTCACTCAGGATGGCAAGGAGCAATGTTAAGTATCACCCTGGTAACTGCTTAGCAACCAGATGGGGTTACCCTAGCAACCAAGTAACAAATCACATATCTTTGCACCAAAACATCATGGAGATTCAGAGTTGACCTATTTCACTCAGGATGGCAAGGAGCAATGTTAAGTATCACCCTGGTAACTGCTTAGCAACCAGATGGGGTTACCCTAGCAACCAAGTAACAAATCACATATCTTTGCACCAAAACATCATGGAGATTCAGAGTTGACCTATTTCACTCAGGATGGCAAGGAGCAATGTTAAGTATCACCCTGGTAACTGCTTAGCAACCAGATTGGGTTACCCTAGCAACCAAGTAACAAATCACATATCTTTGCACCAAAACATCATGGAGATTCAGAGTTGACCTATTTCACTCAGGATGGCAAGGAGCAATGTTAAGTATCACCCTGGTAACTGCTTAGCAACCAGATGGGGTTACCCTAGCAACCAAGTAACAAATCACATATCTTTGCACCAAAACATCATGGAGATTCAGAGTTGACCTATTTCACTCAGGATGGCAAGGAGCAATGTTAAGTATCACCCTGGTAACTGCTTAGCAACCAGATGGGGTTACCCTAGCAACCAAGTAACAAATCACATATCTTTGCACCAAAACATCATGGAGATTCAGGGTTGACTTATTTCACTCAGGATGGCAAGGAGCAATGTTAAGTTTCACCTTGACACAAGATGGCACCAATTAGCTGTTCCAACTTGTGTTGGTATAAAAAAAATAGAGCATGGAGTGATACGAGGGACAATAGTAAAATACACAGTTTAGTGGTCATTGTATAAACATATCTGACTACTCAATGCTTCAATTGATCAACAGAAATTAAGTATTCCAGAGAGCTGTATAATAACAATTAAACACAATTGTGTAAACCTGTCTCCTACCTTCAGCCTTTAAACTAAATGTGACTTTATCTTCCTCATCCTCCTAGACATGGTTGATGGTGGTTGTATACTTCATGGCCTCTCCAGTGGTGTGCAGCTCAATAGCAAATCTAAACCCAGATCCTGCGTGGATTAAATGTTTGGGGAAAATATTGTCCAAGGATCAAGACTCAGGATAATAGACTTCACAAAGACAATTATTGTGCCAGAACATAGAAAAATCATGTTTAAAAACAGATTTTTCTTGCCCCAAGTCACTACAGTCAGCCGACAATAATGATTTTACATTCAGAGCTAACAGGTTAGATTTGGCAGGCTTCATTCGCCCGTGCGTGTTCACGTCATGTCCATAAACAAAGGTACATCATTTTTGGATAAACTTTGTAGGACTTTCTTCTTACTATCAGCGACTCTTGGTGTAGCTATTCATATCCGCTCTGATGGTGATCACAAGCAACCACGAGTCTATCTTAAACCCAGTCTAGCAATTCCTCCACAAGTAACTTGCCATTTTACGTTTCAACCAAAGATGTCAATAGAGTGCCCAGAAAACTGTAGTGTACCTTTAAGGATATTTATTTCCCTTTTCTGCATTGGCATATTAATATATTTCAAGACAAAATATCTTACACTATGCTGAAGAGCTTAGTTGGGCCTTGAAGAGCAGGAATGGTGAGCTTGACCTGGTTGTTGAGGGACATTTGCTCAGAAGCCACTCTCATGATAGATGTTAGTGTGCATCTCCAGACCAGAGTGAACGTAGTCGGGGAAGTGAGCTCCAACCTCAGTCACAAACTCAATGCCAGCAGATGGCATGAAAGCGACTTTGTGGAGTGAGTAGTCACAATATTAATGTTATATCATATTGACAAATCATTGAACAGAACTCTTGCAGAAGCATGTTGAACTCAAGATGTCTGAATTAAAGCTCAATCCTCCTTTGATTCCTCCAGGAGCGAATGTTCCATACAGAGCAACTCTCAGTGGAAAACCAGGACCAGTGTTCAGCCGTTTCCCTCCTCCTCCTTTCCCAGGTTTCAGCACCAATGTAACAGGGGGCAGGAACCAGCTGAACAGTCAAAAGTAATATACACTCACCTAAAGGATTATTAGGAACACCATACTAATACTGTGTTTGACCCCCTTTCGCCTTCAGAACTGCCTTAATTCTACGTGGCTTTGATTCAACAAGGTGCTGAAAGCATTCTTTAGAAATGTTGGCCCATATTGATAGGATAGCATCTTGCAGTTGATGGAGATTTGTGGGATGCACATCCAGGGCACGAAGCTCCCGTTCCACCACATCCCAAAGATGCTCTATTGGGTTGAGATCTGGTGACTGTGGGGGCCATTTTAGTACAGTGAACTCATTGTCATGTTCAAGAAACCAATTTGAAATGATTCGAGCTTTGTGACATGGTGCATTATCCTGCTGGAAGTAGCCATCAGAGGATGGGTACATGGTGGCCATAAAGGGATGGACATGGTCAGAAGCAATGCTCAGGTAGGCCGTGGCATTTAAATGATGCCCAATTGGCACTAAGGGGCCTAAAGTGTGCCAAGAAAACATCCCCCACACCATTACACCACCACCACCAGCCTGCACAGTGGTAACAAGGCATGATGGATCCATGTTCTCATTCTGTTTACGCCAAATTCTGACTCTACCATCTGAATGTCTCAACAGAAATCGAGACTCATCAGACCAGGCAACATTTTTCCAGTCTTCAACTGTCCAATTTTGGTGAGCTCTTGCAAATTGTAGCCTCTTTTTCCTATTTGTAGTGGAGATGAGTGGTACCCGGTGGGGTCTTCTGCTGTTGTAGCCCATCCGCCTCAAGGTTGTGCGTGTTGTGGCTTCACAAATGCTTTGCTGCATACCTCGGTTGTAACGAGTGGTTATTTCAGTCAAAGTTGCTCTTCTATCAGCTTGAATCAGTCGGCCCATTCTCCTCTGACCTCTAGCATCAACAAGGCATTTTCACCCACAGGACTGCCGCATACTGGATGTTTTTCCCTTTTCACACCATTCTTTGTAAACCCTAGAAATGGTTGTGCGTGAAAATCCCAGTAACTGAGCAGATTGTGAAATACTCAGACCTGCCCGTCTGGCACCAACAACCATGCCACGCTCAAAATTGCTTAAATCACCTTTCTTTCCCATACTGACATTCAGTTTGGAGTTCAGGAGATTGTCTTGACCAGGACCACACCCCTAAATGCATTGAAGCAACTGCCATGTGATTGGTTGATTAGATAATTGCATTAATGAGAAATTGAACAGGTGTTCCTAATAATTCTTTAGGTGAGTGTATATATATCTTTGGGGGGGATTTTCTCCCCTTTTACTCCCAATTTGGAATGTCCAATTCCCAATTTGCTCTAAGTCCTCATGGTGGCGTAGTGACTCGACTTAATCCAGGTGGCGGAGGAACGAATCTCAGCTGCCTCTGCCATCTTATCACATGGTCCATTGAGCACGTTACCATGGAGACATAGCGCGTGTGGAGGCCCATGGCATGCACCACGGCATTTACGCGCAACTTGCCATGCATTATAGTGATCATGAGGAGGTTACCCCATGTGACTCTACCCTCCCTAGCAACCAGGCCAATTTGGTTACCCCATGTGACTCTACCCTCCCTAGCAACCAGGCCAATTTGGTTACCCCATGTGACTCTACCCTCCCTAGCAACCAGGCCAATTTGGTTACCCCATGTGACTCTACCCTCCCTAGCAACCAGGCCAATTTGGTTGCTTAGGAGACCTGGCAGGAGTCACTCAGCACACCCTGGGATTCGAACTTGCGAACTCCAGGGGTGGTAGCCAGCGTCTTTACCACTGAGCTACCCAGTGGTAGATAGTGGTACATAAACAAAAGACACAAGCATAAACACACACATGGCAGCTGCATGTGGCTCTCTCTCTCTCTCTCTCTCTCTCTCGAAATGCCACATCCGGCTCGACTTTATCCCTCTCCTCGGCTGATTAGCCCAATTGGGTGTCGGGTGTGTGCACTCAGTACTCAGTAACACCCACAAGGTTCAGGGTCTGTTTGCCAACATTGATCACTCCAGACTCTCCCATGGTCATACCCAAATACATAGAGACAAACAGACATAAGTCAGAAGCGCTCAACAAAAAGAGACTTCCAGCAACTTTTATCAAACTAAGTCATTTACTGACTTGAGAGAGAAGGGCACAAGAACATGTTCCTCAATGCAAGCGCCAGAGGTCATAAGATGATACTCATTATCGAACTTGTAGTTGCAGGTCTGGGTGCTCCTGATAAGCTGAGCCAGAGGATAATGCTTTGGAAAATAGAAAGACCAGTGTTAGAAATGTCAAACTACCGGTCTACACTTTGGTTTTATGCTGAACTTAAATGTCTCTGAGCTCACCATGCCAGTGATGAGGACCAGGGATCTAGTGTTGTCCTTCACTGGTTTGAACTCATCGCATCTGGACAGGCCTCTGCTGAGGGTGATGTCAATAGCAATGTATTTACAATGTAGCCAGTCTTGCGCAGACAATAGACGGTGGGTTGGATTGGTAATCTTTTGCAAACATCAAGCGATACATTTACATTCATCATTTTATCAACTAAACGTGTGCTTGTTGTTCTCTTGGTCAAGCACAGGGAAAGCAAGGGCAGAGACAATTCCTCTTGAGGTTACGGATGTTAACAAACTCATCTTCCTCAGGGAAGAGCTTGATCTCATTGTCTCCCTCAACAGTGAACTTCAAAGGATGCCCGAACAAAGAGAGACTGGTCTGATGTCTGCTGGGCACATGCTAAAACAAATGACAGCTACTGCGTGATGTCGAGGGAGATGAGTGCACCGGCAGTCCAAGCTTTTTGAAACTGGTCTACAGTACATGTGCTATTATGCTTTAAAGGCAACTAACAGAGCCTTTAGAGAATACGTTTACCAGTGTTTGTTCTGCAGGAACTGAACCCATGATCTTAGCATCGCTAGTGCCACTTATCGCTTAAAGATGGCTTGGTAAAGACACCTACTTCTCCATTGCAGCTTTGAAGTTCTCAGTGGCGTCAGCTGGCCCAAACACAGGGTTTACATTTGGATCGGCATCAATCACGTCTCTCATTGTGCAGTCGGTGGTGTGCACGATGTAACTACGTACATATTCTGGGAATCTCAATCTTGACCTAATAGGAAATCATCAAGATTATGGTTTACTCGTCTGTAGTGCTGCAGTGGTAGCAAAAACAGTAGCATTTTGCTAACTTTGAGATGAGGTGCACACATACCTTGCAACTTCCTCATTCAAAGCATCCAAGGACTTAGAAGTATAGAAGTATTCATAGAAGTATTCCTAGTTTTAGAAGCTCTTGCACCGTTTGTCCACTAGGGGCAGCAACAAATTATTTAATATGGATATCTTTATATTTGGACAAATTACTGAGATTTAATGTTGAATTAAGATAGTTTCAAGAGTAGATTTATGGGTAGATTTGTAGTAGAATTATAAGACACATACTCAAGCATGGTGCTTTTTCATCTTGAGCCTCTGTAATGGAAAGCAAGCCCAGATGTTATGGCATTTTGTTATTACCATGGCACTTGCATTGCAATCTTTAAATCTATAGTCATGGCTGAAAGTTTGCATACATCCAAAGGTACTGTATGTCCTGGCTGATTCTGCATTGAGTGTGGTCCTGTATCTTGTCAATTATTGCAAAGAAACACGGCATTCAGACACTTTGAGCCACAATGGTGTGGAATTAGTGTCATAATATTGTAGAACCGCAGGAGCTTATTTAATATGTGGAATTCAGGCGAATTGGCCTTTTATTTTACAATAAAATATACCCAAATTCACCCTAGAAAATCCTACACAATTCTTTCCAGACTCTCACGTGAAATCCAAGAGAAGCGTTCAGGAGAATGGGTCACCAGAAATTAATTGGAAATATTTGCTAGTTAAAATTAGCAGTTGTAGAAGTACTTACTTGACAAGGTGACAGAGCTCAAAAGTAGTAAAAGTTAAATATCAGCCCAAAATATTATTTTCTGGGAGTGCATTCAAATGGGTTTCTGATATCTACTGCACAATGCTACCAGCAGGGTTCAGACTTGAGCAATGTACAGAATTTCACACTCACTCAAAGTCATCTCAACATTCAGATCTAGATGTACGGACAATGTTTGTCTGTTTATGCTTCAAACAGACCAAAAAGTGCAGCAGAAGTCCAAATGGCATGTGCACTGTATTCATATCCTTCCAATTGGCAACTCATTGAAAGCACTACAACAGCACATTATTTGATGCTTTACCTTGCATATTCTTCTTCTTCTTATTATTATTATTATTTTATCATTGTTGTTGCTATTGTTGTTATTTGTTGTTGAAAATATACACTCATTTTTGATCAGAAAATAGTTGTGACAGTCGTGTGTTTACCACTGTGTGACATCACCATTTCTTCATAACCCTTATTAAGCATTTGGGCACTGACGACACAAGCTGTGCAATTGTATGGGGCCTTTGTTGGTGTATTGTGTGTTTCATAATGTGCCACGCATTCTTAGTTGGAGACAGGTCAGGATTGCAGGCATGCCAGTCTAGCACCCACACACTCTGCTTACACAGCCATGCACTTGTCATCTGGGCAGTCAGTGGTTTGATGTTGTCCTACTGGAAAAGACGGAGTCTGGGTGGCAGCATGTGTTGCTTCAAAATGTGTACATATCTTTCTACATTAATGGTGCCTTCAAAGATGGGCACTGACACACCTCCATACCATGATTCCAGTCCAGTCCAGTGGTGGTGGCATAGTGGGTTAAAGCACATAACTGGTAATCAGGAGGTTGCTGGTTTGATCCCCACAGACACCACCATTGTGTCCTTGAGTAAGACACTTAACTCCAGGTTGCTCCGGAGGGATTGTCCCTGTAATAAGTGCACTGTAAGTCACTTTGGTGGTGGCGTAGTGGGTTAAAGCACATAACTGGTAATCAGGAGGTTGCTGGTTTGATCCCCACAGACACCACCATTGTGTCCTTGAGTAAGACACTTAACTCCAGGTTGCTCCGGGGGGATTGTCCCTGTAATAAGTGCACTGTAAGTCACTTTGGTGGTGGCGTAGTGGGTTAAAGCACATAACTGGTAATCAGGAGGTTGCTGGTTTGATCCCCACAGACACCACCATTGTGTCCTTGAGTAAGACACTTAACTCCAGGTTGCTCCGGGGGGATTGTCCCTGTAATAAGTGCACTGTAAGTCACTTTGGATAAAAACATCTGCCAAATGTAAATGTAAACCACTATGGACCTTATTCACGCTAGCAGCCATCTTTGATTTTTAATGGGAATGACAATGAGGCTGTGAGGGATAGACGTAAAGTCCCTTCAATGGGCCGCACTGCAGTTTAAAGAGTTTTTGGATCGTTCTGCGGACAAAACATTGCTGAAATATCTTTCTAAGCACATTCAGTATACAAAGAACTCCAGACAACATGAGCTGTGGAAAATCAGATGTGATTGAGGAACATTATACAGATTTATACCGTTATAAGTCTATCCCTCACAGCCTCGTTGTCATTACCATTAAAAATCAAAGATGGCGCTAGCATGAATATGGTCTATTCCACTGTTCTACTTTCAATCTAAGTTGAGACCGAGACCAGAGAAGTCGGCAGCGCTTCTGGACAGTGATGATGTACGGCTTCTCCTTTACATAGTAAAGTCTGAACTTGCATCTGTGGATGCAGCGGCGAGGGGTGTTCACTAACAAAGGTTTACTAATGTTGAGAGCGAGTCCAGAGAAGTCAGCAGCGCTTCTGGACAGTGATGATGTACGGCTTCTCCTTTACATAGTAAAGTCTGAACTTGCATCTGTGGATGCAGCGGCGAGGGGTGTTCACTAACAAAGGTTTACTAAAGTTGAGAGCGAGTCCAGAGAAGTCGGCAGCGCTTCTGGACAGTGATGATGTACGGCTTCTCCTTTACAGAGTAAAGTCTGAACTTGCATCTGTGGATGCAGCGGCGAGGGGTGTTCACTAACAAAGGTTTACTAAAGTTGAGAGCGAGTCCAGAGAAGTCGGCAGCGCTTCTGGACAGTGATGATGTACGGCTTCTCCTTTACATAGTAAAGTCTGAACTTGCATCTGTGGATGCAGCGGCGAGAGGTGTTCACTAACAAAGGTTTACTAAAGTTGAGAGCGAGTCCAGAGAAGTCAGCAGCGCTTCTGGACAGTGATGATGTACGGCTTCTCCTTTACATAGTAAAGTCTGAACTTGCATCTGTGGATGCAGCGGCGAGGGGTGTTCACTAACAAAGGTTTACTAAAGTTGAGAGCGAGTCCAGAGAAGTCGGCAGCGCTTCTGGACAGTGATGATGTACGGCTTCTCCTTTACAGAGTAAAGTCTGAACTTGCATCTGTGGATGCAGCGGCGAGGGGTGTTCACTAACAAAGGTTTACTAAAGTTGAGAGCGAGTCCAGAGAAGTCGGCAGCGCTTCTGGACAGTGATGATGTACGGCTTCTCCTTTACATAGTAAAGTCTTAACTTGCATCTGTGGATGCAGCGGCGAGGGGTGTTCACTAACAAAGGTTTACTAAAGTTGAGAGCGAGTCCAGAGAAGTCGGCAGCGCTTCTGGACAGTGATGATGTACGGCTTCTCCTTTACATAGTAAAGTCTGAACTTGCATCTGTGGATGCAGCGGCGAGGGGTGTTCACTAACAAAGGTTTACTAATGTTGAGAGCGAGTCCAGAGAAGTCAGCAGTGCTTCTGGACAGTGATGATGTACGGCTTCTCCTTTACATAGTAAAGTCTGAACTTGCATCTGTGGATGCAGCGGCGAGGGGTGTTCACTAACAAAGGTTTACTAAAGTTGAGAGCGAGTCCAGAGAAGTCGGCAGCGCTTCTGGACAGTGATGATGTACGGCTTCTCCTTTACATAGTAAAGTCTTAACGTGCATCTGTGGATGCAGCGGCAAGGGGTGTTCACTAACAAAGGTTTACTAAAGTAATCCCAAGACCATGTTCATGATATCCATTACAGATGAATTATGTTTTTTTTAAGACAGTGACTTTAAATTCAGAAGTTGTTTTCAGCCTTGCCCTTTAAGCACCAAATTTGATTGAATCCTTGAATCTTGTAACTATTTTCAACTGTCGAGGTTGAAATGCCACAAATCCTTCCAATTTGTCCATGGGGAACACTGTTCTCAAAACACTGGATTATTTGCTGATGCATCTGTTCTTTCTTTTTCTTTCTTTTTTATACACTGAGAGTGTTTTTACTTTAATCATTGTTAAATGCATTTCATTGCACATATTCAAACTCCAGTCATGTGACTTATTGTTTGTGTCATTCAGAACATCACTGATTCTCTAAACAACATGAACCCTTATAGTAAATCATTGTGCTGTGCAATGGAAGGGGCGGAGTGTGTGTGTAATATGTCTTTGTCTAGAGTTACACAGCTGGGGGGGGGGGGGGACTCCCAAATGCTCTGGAAATATGTGTGTGTGTGTGTGTGTGTGTGTGTGTGTTTGAGAGATGGGAGGGTCTACATGGGGAGTTCCAGACTTCTCAATGAGCTCTGTAGTTCTCTCGAGCTCTCAAACACATGCCAAAGATGTTTACCAACGCTAGACTTTGTACCCAAAGAGTTCTTCAGTTTAACTTCAACACAGACACACAAAGACAAAGAGAAGGAAGACAGGAATGAACACGTGCTGAAGACACGGAGCACAGAAGATGGGCACATGAGTGCACTTATCGGAAGAGGATGAACAAGTGTTTGCTGTTGCGATTGTGTGTACTGTTGTCACTTCTTTGTGTTTACGCTTACGTATACATGGAGTTTAATGGCTTTTGGATGAAGGTTTGGAGGAAGAGGCCCATCAGACCCCGAAAACAGCAGTTACGTCACATGGCTGTTCCCACGGCAACAGATGTTTTGGTTGATGTTGGGTCCATGTGTTGCCCGCGGGTGAAACATCAAAGAAGGGTGAGTTTAGTCGAATGTATACGGTCAGGATGCCTACGGTAACATACCACAGAGCACGTTAAAGGGATAGTTCATCCAGAAATTACAATTCTTTCATCTTTTACTCATCCTTGTGTTGTTCCAAACGTGTATGACTGACTTTCTTCTGTGGAACACAAGAGTAGACTATATGACTCATACACAATATTTCAAGACGGACCCAAATTTAAATGTTATTCATTAAAAGTTCATGTTGAATGCCATGGTTTGCATCAACGTTATGCAGCAGGTTTGACGTCAGTGATATGGAGCACCTTTAGTTTTCACATATGTTGTCATTGACGTCTACCTTCATACAGCGGATGATCAAATGTCAGAAATATCGTATAAACGTTAATTTACGGAATGTTCAGATGAGCCAAGACTATTCAAACTCCAACTATCTATCACATAGCAACCACCTAACAACACCATAGCAACCACCTAACAACACCTTAGCAACCACCTAACAACACCTTAGCAACCACCCAGAGAACCCTAGTAACAACCTATCAACACCCTAGTGACCAATCAGAATACCCTAGCAACTGCCTAGCAACACCCTAGTCTCTACATAGCATCTGCCTATAGCAATGCCCTAGTGACCTCTCAGAATGCCCTAACAACGCCCTAGCAATCACCCAGAACAGAATAAATCAAATTAATAACACAAATTGTCCTAAAGTGATCAATAAACCGCTAAAGGCTGCAATTTATTTCAATAGCCTATAAAAGCTGCTATGTGCTGTGCAATGTTGTGTTACTATTTAACAAATTAAATATCTGAGAGCCACTTTTTAGAAAATAAAGCAACATTTTTAAAGGAAGCTTCATAGTTGTTAATAGTAGTTCATTGGAACCATATGAAGGGTTTGATTACACTGAATGTTACTTAATGCATTCAGCTTAAGATATGTAGGGAATTACTTGCCTGGGAGAGATTATGAAATTAAATATGTCTGGAGCCGATGTTGGCAAGAATCCATCCAAAGATGGACACGTATGATAGGAACACTCACCCACAGTAGTGAAGGGAATGCACCAAGGCCTTCCGAACACTTCCCAATCACATCCAGAGAAAGAAACGCAGGCTGCAGAATATTGTGACAGCACACTGTTGGTTTCCAAACAAACACTGTTATATTTTTAGATATTTAGGTTAATGAGATTCCGCCACATTCCAAGTTTTCCTGTTTTTTCACTCTTATCCCATAAAAGTTTCAGTTTTAGTGTTTTTTTTTTTTTTTTATATCAGCTTTATTACTTTCCTTTCAAATGAGCATTGAATTTGTGCAGTATATTGTTGCAAGTGCTAACAGAGTCAGTGTTTCTAGAATGGCTCTGAGTTCATACGCCTGAAAAGCGGCAGCCGAGAGGATGTCGAAAATTAATTGAAACCAGCTGCACAAACAGAGCGTGAGATTCAGCAGCCAATACCTACATGTGCTGGAGTGACAAGACCCCAAAACTCACAGGAAGATATAAACAAATCCCCACTGTCGAACTAGAACTGCATTTACTAGAAGCAAAATCGGTGGCTAGTTTTGTCAGGAATCGAGAACCGGTTCCTATTCAGAAACAGTTCCATAAAAAATGTAACTGAAATTATTTTCCTGATGCTCGGGATTATTAACCAAGCCACAAACTTGTGTAAAGTTGCCACCTTGGCCCTGAAAAATTATATATATATAATTTTGTCAAAGATCAATTCAATATAAAATTAGTTATGAAAATTAAATGTGTAAATCTTATTTTTTTATTTTTTTTTTACTGCTGACCATTTTTAACCTAAGATATTGAGATAAAACAGTATCAAAACATCTCACAAATGCACGCAACAGATCCGCACATGCACAAAGCAATCCACAAATGCACGCAACAGATCTGCACATGCACAAGGCAATCCACAAATGCACGCAACAGATCTGCACATGCACAAGGCAATCCACAAATGCACGCAACAGATCTGCACATGCACAAGGCAATCCACAAATGCACGCAACAGATCCGCACATGCACAAGGCAATCCACAAATGCACGCAACAGATCCACACATGCACAAGGCAATCCACAAATGCATGCAACAGATCCACACATGCACAAGGCAATCCACAAATGCATGCAACAGATCCACACATGCACAAGGCAATCCACAAATGCATGCAACAGATCCACACATGCACAAGGCAATCCTCAAATGCACGCAACAGATCCGCACATGCACAAGGCAATCCACAAATGCACGCGACAGATCCACACATGCACAAGGCAATCCACAAATGCACGCAACAGATCCACACATGCACAAGGCAATCCTCAAATGCACACAACAGATCCGCACATGCACAAGGCAATCCACAAATGCATGCAACAGATCCGCACATGCACAAGGCAATCCACAAATGCATGCGACAGATCCGCACATGCACAAGGCAATCCACAAATGCACGCGACAGATCCGCACATGCACAAGGCAATCCTCAAATCCACGCAACAGATCCGCACATGCACAAGGCAATCCACAAATGCACGCAACAGATCCGCACATGCACAAAGCAATCCACAAATGCACGCAACAGATCCGCACATGCACAAAGCAATCCACAAATGCGCGCAACAGATCTGCACATGCACAAGGCAATCCACAAATGCACGCAACAGATCTGCACATGCACAAGGCAATCCACAAATGCACGCAACAGATCCACACATGCACAAGGCAATCCACAAATGCACGCAACAGATCCGCACATGCACAAAGCAATCCACAAATGCACGCAACAGATCTGCACATGCACAAGGCAATCCTCAAATGCACGCAACAGATCCGCACATGCACAAGGCAATCCACAAATGCACGCAACAGATCTGCACATGCACAAGGCAATCCACAAATGCACGCAACAGATCTGCACATGCACAAGGCAATCCACAAATGCACGCAACAGATCCGCACATGCACAAGGCAATCCACAAATGCACGCAACAGATCCACACATGCACAAGGCAATCCACAAATGCATGCAACAGATCCACACATGCACAAGGCAATCCACAAATGCATGCAACAGATCCACACATGCACAAGGCAATCCACAAATGCATGCAACAGATCCACACATGCACAAGGCAATCCACAAATGCATGCAACAGAACCACACATGCACAAAGCAATCCACAAATGCATGCAATAGATCCGCACATGCACAAGGCAATCCACAAATGCACGCAACAGATCCGCACATGCACAAGGCAATCCACAAATGCACGCAACAGATCCACACATGCACAAGGCAATCCACAAATGCACGCAACAGATCCGCACATGATGTTTTTTCTAACCTTACAGTCCTCAAATTCTGCACACAAATTCTGAGGCCTTTGCTATTGTTATTCTGCCTCAAGGTTGTCCATGAATGTGCTTTTGCACTTGTGGATTGTTTTGAAACTCTTGTTCCGTGGCCTTGATTTGTAAAAGCAAGCTGATCTCCAATCACATATTGTGGCATCCCTAATGTCAGTACATACTGAAGTTTAATACTTTAATTTTGGATGTTAGTTTAATATAGCTCTTGAGTATACTTCTGGATATCAAGTGTTTTCACTAACCCTGTGTGTGTATTTGTGAAGATTCCTCGATGGAAGATCGACCTGGAACCCTGGGCCACTGAGACACACAGCCTGGAGGAAGAAGCAAACAGATTTCTCAAGTACATCACAACACCAAAGGTAATATCCCAATTGTTTCTATACATGGAGGTCTGAGAGTCACTTTCAATAATCCACTGGTAGTTTGAATTCTCAAAGACTGTAAATAATGTTCAAACAACTCTTTCAAAACATTCATCTGTTTGTTTGAGCAGCTCGACATGTCATCTTCTGACTCAACCAATGCCGTGAGGTTGGGGCGGGACAATCTGTTTGTCCAACCAATGGAAATCAGGGGGAGTGTTTTGGAAAGATGTTTGAAAACAGACCAAAACTATCATTTGTAACTCATGCTAGAGCTTTCAAGCTATATCCACCAAACTTGGCACAGACCTTCAGACTGTTCTGCCTCGGGTTGCTGTGAATTTTCTAACTAATCAGACTTACGGTTTTTGCACAACAGATGATTAAATCTCTGAAAAATCCCAGAGACGGAATGTTCAAATGGGACGAAACAAATTCACTCCCGATCTACAGGTGGTGCTTTTTAAAACCTTAATAGCTTAACAATTTCATAATCACAAGATACTTAAAATATAACAGAAACTCACCATTGCTTCCAACTTCATCTGCATTTCCTTGCCATAATAACTTGTGGCAGCTTATTAAATAATTCCTTGAGCTCAGATCCCAAAGACAGGAGCATTGTTGTGTCTAGAAGGTAACCCTTGGGTTGCCAAAGTCTCACGAGAGTCCCATGCGACATTCAGACACTGTGTTTATTTGGATTCCAACAGAGACTCAACACATACCCCTGAATCTAACCAACCTTCTGGACACCGCCCAAGAGCAGTAAGGTGTTCATTTTTAGGAGTTAGAGTTAGCAACACGCTGCATTTTGTAGCTGCAGCGGCTTAAGACATGGGACTAAAATAGTGATCGACGTTCATGAACGAATCTTTTATATGACTCAGAAGAACGAGTAGTCTCTGAGAGGGGTTCACCCAGTCGCTTATCAGGCTAATCAAGCCTCCGAGAGGGATAAAAGCCGACTGCAGATGGTGGTGCGACAGAATGAGAACTTTTACGGGCAACTGTCCATCCTATGTGTGTGTTTGTGTTTTTGGTTAAGTTCTACATTCAAATATTATTTATATCATCAAGCCGGTTCTCGCCTCATCTTTTCCCTTATACTCCTTTACACACACCTTACAGTCTTATATGACCACTAGCAATAATGATGGAAAAACCATTGTGTCCTGAGCGGTTACCCTCTGGGGACACTATTTCACAGGCGGACACAATTGATCATGTTATGGTTAGGGTTAGGGTTAGGGCTAGCCTTCACAGTGGACTACTGGACAACTACTACCCAACAGTCCCCGCTGCTAATCCTCTCCACCAATCACAGCAGACTCTAGTTTCCGAGCTGGAGAAAAAACATGGCAGACCATGTGTGTGGATCGTGGAGAGTAGCATGAGTCTCCACATGCTGTGAGTCTCCGCGGTGTCATGCACAATGAGTCACGTGATCAGATGCGCGGATTGACGTCTCAGAAGTGGAAGCAACTGAGACTTGCCCTCCGCCACCCGGATTGAGGTGAGCAACCGCTCCACCATGAGGACCTACTAAGTAGTGGGAATTGGGCATTCCAACATTGGGAGAAAAGTGGATAAAAAAAGAGCATTTTCAAAATCAGCAATAAAATGTGACTATACTGGAATCATAAATCGTACTTCTTTACCTCAGATTCTACAAAAAATGCAATTTTCCTGGCTTGTATAGCTAATGCACACGCGCATTCTCGAATTGATGGACTGGTGGTGTCTGTATCTAAAAGCTGATTGGCTCTTTTAACTGTAAGGTGGGACTTCCTTTCTACCTCCGTTGGCCATTGGGCGCTAGAGCTCCTCGGTTGGGGGTTCCAGTTTCTATCATTCATTTAAATAGAAGTGGCCCATCTCTGCTATATAATCTCTGGTGCCACTCATGCATTGTTTTGTCTTCTGTGCGGAACATAGTATAGCGGTCACGAGACCGATGTACGAAAGACTTAATTCTGTTTCCTGTAGAGCCTATGCGGCTGTGACAAATGTCTCGAATAAAGATTTGTTCATTTTGATAAACGAGATTCAAAGATCCAAGTCAGTAAACCAATTCGATCTTCCCATCACTAGACTAAAAGCACTTCTTCTGGGTCGATATCAATAAATATTAACCCTAACCCCTAACCCTAGAAATCTGGGGAACATAGGACCCTGGGAACACAGGAATGTCCCCATTGGTTGGACCCAATGAGAATAGCGACATAGGAATCCATTGTTCTAATTCAAAAGCTTGTTTGCAACGAATGTTCGCACAAAATATTTGGGCTGGGTGTGAATAGGCAGAATGTTAGCCTCAGTCATCATTCACTTTTATTGAATTTTCTTTCCATACAATAAAAGTGAATGGTCATACGCTGTTGTATGTGTTTGTGTAGGTGTTATGTAAAAGCCCTTTGTCTGGGCCGCCAGTGTTTGACAGAGAGCATCATGGGTCGTGGGTTCTGTGTTTGGACGGCAGATTCAGTCTGATACAACGCATCATTTCTAAACACTGCAGAGTGTATTCTCTTAGGTGAGTATGATGCACTCTCTATTTCTGTCTTACACCCAAACATACACACATACACAAAATGACGCAAAGATAGGGTGTTCTGGGCTGTGTTTCCCAAAAGCATCGCAAGCTTAAGGTGATCGTAGAGACAATTGGCACCAATGGCTTACAATGTTTTTGGGAAATGCAGCCCTGGTTGGTTGCTAAAGTGGGGGATTTACAGTTCAAGTCAGAAGTGTACACACACATCAGCCAAATCCATTTAATCTCAGTTTTTCACAATTCCTGACATTTAATGATAGAAACATTCCCTGTCTTAGGTCAGTTCGGATCACTACTTTATTTTAAGAATGTGAAATGTCAGAATAATAGTAGAGAGAATTATTTATTTCAGCTTTTATATCTTTCATCACATTCCCAGTGGGTCAGAAGTTTATATGCACTTTGTTAGTATTTGGTAGAATTGCCTAAATTGTTTAACTTGGGTCAAATGTTTTGGGGGATCCTTTCCCATTCCTCCAGACAGAACTGGTGTAACTGAGTCAGGTTTGTAGGTCTTGCTCGCACACTGAGCAGCCTTTCAGGTGATGTCCATATAGGACTCGTTTTGCTGTGGATCTAGATACTCGTCTACCTGTTTCCTCCAGCATCTTCACAAGGTCCTTTGCTGTTGTTCTGGGATTGATTTGCACTTTTCACACCAAATTATGTTCATCTCTAGGAGACTGAATGTGTCTCCTTTCTGAGCGGTATGATGGCTGTGTGGTCACATGATGGCGTGTCCTTTCTGAGTGGTCTGATGACTGTGTGGTCACATGATGGCGTCTCCTTCCTGAGCAGTATGATGACTGTGTGGTCACATGATGGCGTCTCCTTCCTGAGCGGTATGATGGCTGTGTGGTCCCATGGTGTTTATACTTGTGTACTATTGTTTGTACAGATGAATGTGGCACCTTCAGGTGTTTGGAAATTGCTCCCAAGGATGAACCAGACTTGTGGAGGTCCACCATTTCTTTTCTGAGGTCTTGTCTGATTTCTTTTGATTTGCCCATGATGTCAAGAAAAGAGGCACTGAGTTTGAAGGTAGGCCTTAAAATACATCCACAGGTACACCTCCGATTCAGTACACCTCCTGTCAGAAGCTAATCGGCTAATTGTGTAAAGGCTTGACATAATTTTCTGGAATTTTCCAAGCTGCTTAAAGACACAGTTAACTTAATGCATGTAAACTTCTGACCCACTGGAATTGTTTTATAGTCAATTAAAAGTGAAACAATCAGTCTGTAAGCAATTGTTGGAAAAATTACTCGTGTCATGCACAAAGTAGATGTGACAAAGTAGCAAATGACTTGCTAAAACTATAGTTTGCTCATTTTTAATCAATGGAGTGGTTAAAAAAATGAAGCGTATGTAAACTTCTGACTTCAACTGTAAACTGTACATAGGAGGATGCTAGATGTTTGCTAGGGTGTCCTTGGTGGATGTTATTGGCTCATATGAAAAGAGTCTCTAAGCTCTGACTGGAGTCTTAATGGTAAGTGTGATCTGTTAGTAAAGTAAGAGCACACCTCTCCTCAACAACACACATGATTTGAGGGATAATCCATGTCTGGAGCACAAACACTGCCGGACGACTCACACACTGAACATTTAATACTTACTCTTAGCGGTTTGAGTAAGTCCTCAGTGATGCAGCACATTTGCATATCCACACATGAATGAAGGAATGAAGGTCGTGCCAGGATACATGCCCTAAGTTATGTCCTCAAGCTTTCCTGTGCTTCACTGCCTGAATCAGCGAGTTTTATTCATCATTAACATTGTGTGCGTTCGTGTGTAATAACTCTGTTTACAATGCAAATGGCAACTTAGAAACAAGATCACTCGCATTATTATAGACAAAGCAGACTACACTGCAAATATTTGATGGTTTCTGCAAGACTCTTGCCCCGCGGGTAATAATAAACAGCTGTTAAAATAGTCATCTCTCTCACCTCATAATAAAGTAAAAGCAATAGCATTAAGCCTCATAGTAGGCTTCATCTTCTTTATGTGTACAACATAATTTCATATTTCTTTTCTTTTTTCAATTTGGTGTGAAATATAATAATCTTATAGTATTACACAACAGAAACAAACATTCGAGCCACATTACTCAAGGCTACTCATGTTACCATTACAAGTTCAGTGACCGTTGATGTGATAAATGACCGTATGTTTGCCATATTTGGGCCACAGCAGCAGCAGCATGTTGGAAGTGGCTGTGAGAGTCATAAAGACAGTTATTGGACCTGTTTTCAGTCTGCTATCCAAAATAATCGTTTAGAATTCAAACGAGTCTTCACAGAGCACGCAAAAGTTAATTGGTTGCACATTTTGTCCATGATCCTTTGAAAGCATATGGCACAGATGTACTTTGAAGCCGATGACAGCTTGTTTCAAGCACATGCTGAGGTTTGCATTTAAAGTTGTCCAGGTGAATATCACAAGATTGTCAAGAACACTTCCAGGCCATGTTTCACCACAAAAAAACAAATAATTATTGTATATATTTGAAATACATCAAGCCTGTTTCAATGATAATGCAGAAAGTGTTAATGGTCCTAAAACAGGCTTAATTATCATTATGCATGTTTGTATTTTTATTCTTTTGAGTTTGGGGTGAAATGTGACCTGGACATGTTTCCGGGATACTTGCACATCCAATGTTTGTAGCTTCTTGATGCCAAACTTCAATTCTCAATTGGTGTCTCTAAACCAAGTCCAAATTGTCAATCAAAAAAAAAAACCTATCCATCCATACATCCATCTCATTCATAAAGTACTCAGTCCCTTAACTAAGTACTTAGTTGAAGCACCTTTGGCAGCGATTACAGCCTCTAGTCTTTTTGGGTGTGATGCGACAAGCTTTGCACACCTGGATTTGGGGATTTTCTGCCATTCCTCTCTGCAGATCCTCTCAAGCTCTGTCAGGTTGGATGGGGACCATCGGTGGCCATTTTCAAGTCTCTCCAGAGATGTTCGATTGGGTTCAAGTCCGGGCTCTGGCTGGGCCACTCAAGGACATTCACAGAGTTGTTCCTAAACCACTCTTGCATTGTCCTGTTGGAAGGTGAACCTTCGGCCCAGTCTGAGGTCCTGAGTGTTCAATAAGAATATGTCTATATTTTGCTGCATTCAGCATTCATTCATCCCTGACCAGCCCCCAATTCCCCACTGCTGAAAAACACCCCCACAGCATGATGCTGCCACCACCATGCTTCACCGATGGGATGGTTTTGGGCAGGTGATGAACGGTGCCTGGTTTCCTCCAGACATGACGCAGTCCTTTAGGTGCTTTTTAATGTGTCTTGCACTGAGGAGAGGCTTCCGTCTGGCCACTCTGCCATAAAGCCCAGATCGGTGGAGTGTTGCTGTGATGGTCGTCCTTCTGCGAGTTTCTCCCGTCTCCACACATGATCTCTGGAGAACCAGAGTGACCATCGACTCTGTGTGCAGTTCCTTTGACCTCATGGCTCAGTTTTGCTCTGATATGCATTAACAGCTGTAATACCTTATATAGACAGATGTGTGCCTTTCCAAATCATGTCCAATCAATTGAATGTGCCACAGGTGGACTCCAATCAAAGTGTAGAAACATCTCAAGGATGATCCAGAGAAATGGGACGCACCCGAGCTAAATTTCAAGTGTCACAGCAAAGGATCTGAATACTTATGCCAATGTGATATTTCAGTTTTTTCTTTTTAATAACTTAGCAAAGTTATCAAAAATCTAGTATGGAGTGTAGGTAAATAATTTAAAGCATTTTAGCATAAGGCTGTAACCAGGGCCATAGCAAGGTAATCTGGGCCCCCTGAATTTATATTGCTCTGGGATCCTTTACTATAAAAATAAACAGTTTAGAATTTGTTGTGGGGCCCCCTGGACCTTTGGGCCCCTAGAATGAATTACATATATTCTCCAAAAAAATTGGGGTAAGAAAAGTTCACAACTTTAATTGAACTAGGGATCCTTAACAATGGATGTTAAGATATTTTATAGATAATGTCCATAAACATGAAAACGCATGCTGGAGGTTACAGTGAGACACTGTCTCCTCTCCGCAGGTTGGGATTGGAGGATGATCGTCTGGAGCGAGTTTTAGCAGGTTCAGGGTGTGAAGTTCATTGTTTTGATCCCAGTATCAGAGCAGCTCATCTTCAGGACTCACACATGTGGCTCCACCGGCTCTCTGTAGACTGGAGGGACCCGAACCCGGCAGTACCGGCCCAGAGACTGCACAGCAACACCAAGAAACTCGCCACCATCCTCAATGACTTCGGCCACAGACAGGTGAGGTCACACCCGAGAAAACACAGGAGACACTTTGTTGAATGAAATTCTGAAAATCACATTCTTGAACAGAAAAGCCTAGCAGCTATGCTAATGTCTTCTATCTTCTATTGTCAGTTTTTCTCTTTTTAAGAAATTTGTTAAAGTTAGCTACATTGTTGACATGTTTAGAGCCGCTACCTGAATGAATAACACATCTGGTTTAGTAGCACAAACATTTGAAGGAAACTCTATCGCCCTCTTGAGTATTGACGTTTATTACCGCCAAGTGTGTCCAATGGGACTGTGCGCTTGCAATGCACTGGCCAAGCATTCGTGTCTGTGTTTGCATATTTCAATAGGGCATGTTTCTGGCACTGGGCATGTGCAATTAACATTTAATAAAAAAAACATTCATTTAAAAAATTATTAAAAATAGCTACTTCTTAGAATTTTGGTCCAGTATATGGCGCTGTCCTGAGGCATGATGGTTATCAAAGCGCTTTACACTGTGACTCATTCATCCATTCACACATTCACACACCAATGGCAGCAGAGTTGCCATGCAAGGCGCTAGTCTGCCATTGGGAGCAACTTGGGATTCAGTGTCTTGCCCAAGGACACGTCGGCATGTGGAGTCATGTGGGCCTGGAATCGAACCGCTAACCCTGCGATTAGTGGCCGACCCGCTCTACCACCTGAGATACAGCCGCCCCTTATAAGCCAAAATAGCTAATAAGCCATTTTTCTATCTCCTGACCATTAGGGGGCAGTGTGCCAAAATGATGCAGGTAACCTCAAGGCCTAATGGCGATGACATGTACCAAGTTTCATCCCAATCCCTCAAAGCGTTGTAGAGATACAGCCACAAGTTAAATTTTGTCCATTCTTCGTCGAATTCGTTGAAGTGCCATTTGAAAACAGTATGGTTTATAAAATTTCTGTGAGTAACTTTTTGTTGGAGTGCCTCTAGATGATACAGGCCAATTTTCATGCAAATTGGACAAAAAGTCTAGGAGGAGTTTAAAAATGAACTAGGAAAACATTTAAAAATGGCGGAGAGGAAGTTTGATCGAACATGGCATAATTGGTATCATTGTTCTCAGCATGAACCTCGGAATCTATCAAGACCAGTCTCATGACAGTAGACAAATGGAGTCAATAGCTATAAGCCTTTTTAGAAATAGCATTCGATTTTTTTTCTTTTTCCTGTTACAGCATAATTTTCTGTAAAGCTGCTTTGAAACGAGGTCTGTTGTGAAACGCGCTTTACAAATAAATGGCTTGCATGTAAGAAAACAGCTTGGACATTCTGTTCAACTACTGGGCTGTAATCCATCACCTCAGAGAGCACTGAAGATCCCCACAGGATTGGAGCAGTTATTTTGACAGATGTGTTTTCTGTAATGTTTAGTTTTTAATTAACATTAATCTCAAGAACAAGTGCTTCACACATTTGTGGAAGTCTGTTGTGAGCACAGGCTGCAGCGTTTGAGGCATTTGGCATCAAGCTGCAGTTCCTCCATATGGCGCTATCTTTGCTTCTCAGTCCATTTAAAGCACAAGAACTGTGATGTGGGATATTAATGCAAACAATGCCTCCTGTGAGATGAATCGAAGTTGGAGGGGATGGAATGAGTGATTGCGTGAAGGGAAAGAAAGTAGGACGCTCTCTCTTTGGGGACGAGTGTTTGAAAGGTGGGCAGTGCCAAAGACTGACCTGAATTAAAGCGCGAACACCCACGGCAGATAAAGACCTAGAAAACCAGCACGTCCTTCGCAGAGGCACATCAACACCTCTCTGGATTTTTCTCTCCTCCATTTCCTCCTCTCTCTCTTTCACCCCTGCAACAATATCTGAAGAAAACATGAGTGAGACTTGCCCATGCCTATCTTGCTGGCATGATGCTCGAGTATTGTGGGAGATTGCCAGGACATTGCTAAGGTGTTCTGGATGTTTTCCTTAAACCATTAAAATTGTTAAGAAGAACATAACTCACTATAAATGATCCCTAAAAGCAGACATTAATATTAAAGATCTTATTTCACAAAGCACAGCACTACCTGCAACCACCGTGCGCCATTACTTATCCAATTCTCATGCTAGCGCACAGCGCAAGTGGGCATGGTTGGGGGTGTTTTTGCTATCTGTGGGTGTATTATATGTTAATAAAATGTTACAAAGTGCAATTTGCCAAGAAACAGATCATTGCAGAGACATTTCAGTAACACGTCTGTTAACAGCGCAAAGTCTAAATTCAGTTTCTGCACTTGCAGTTTGGAGATTCCACCAGCAGGTGGTGATAAAGTTCACGTAAAGTTCATAGAGTGGAACATCAAAGTATGTCCCTGACATTTTCTAAGCATATTAAAGGAGCAAGTTCATATTTCTATTCTTCTAATTATTGCATTCAGTCCATTTACACTACCAACTTCTTCTGAATGTGCTGTATTTGTTTATATCGCTGGTACTTGACAGGGAATGGACCATATAATAGGAAGCAGAAGCTGCAATAACCGGAGAAGAACCTCAGAATAAATTTGCTCTTGACCCAGGCCATTGGTGCTTTGTGCGCGCGCGATTTTGCCAAACCCACTTGCGCCTAGACCTAAAACATCATGGCCAACTGACATTGCACTTATGACTTAAATAATAGCTCTGCACTTAGCATTAGCGCTCTTAAAATAGAGCCCGAAGTGTGTGATTTCTACGGCACTAGCATGCCCAAACGAAATTGCAAAAATAATCACAATTTCCGAACAGACTGCAGAATTGCTGCCAACAAAGCAAGCCAAAAGAGCTTTAAAATTTAAACAACTTTAAATCAATATTTCTATATTTTGTATAGTTTTTATGTCACAGTTAAACAATTAACTGGAAAAATACTTCCATACACAAATGACCTACAAATGGTTTACTATTGTCTGCATATTAAACTGGGATGCAAGACTGAAAAGCTACATACATAGCTTTAACATGTAGAATTATATTTGACACATTTTGTATTATAAACTACAACACCACTTACATCTCTCTGTCAGGTGGACGTGTTGAAGGTGGACATGGAAAGTGCAGAGTGGAAGATTCTAGAGAATCTGATTCTCGAGGAAGTGTTGGACTCGATCGGCCTGCTGCTACTTGAGGTGCACCTACATTGGGCGGGGTTTGAGGTGGGTGGAGACGAGCCCTCGGTGGTCCGCTATTGGTTCAGCTTGCTCAGGGAGTTGGAGCGTGCTCACTTCCGTCTCTATCACAGCTACAGCGACCCGACAAAATCACGTCTGTTTCTACACAAAAACCACCAGAATGCGAGCAGCTCCTACATACTGGGATGGGTGAATACTCAGTTTTCACCACAATGGTAACCTTCACCAGACGATACGCTGCGAGATGGGTATCTTGGAATCACCAATCAAACATCAAATTCAGAGAAAGCGAGAATAATAATGCCTTTCAAAGAGTGCGAATGGGAGCGACGCAAGGCTGTGAATGCCTCTTAGAGATCATTGGTGCCTTATATAAGCACTGTATGTCTTTACATTTACAATTTACATGTATGCATTTGGCAGATGCTTTTATCCAAAGTGTCTTACTCAAGGACACAATGGTGGTGACTGTGGGGATCGAACCAGCAACCTCCTGATTACCAGTTATGTGCTTTAGCCCACTACACCACCACCAAAGTGACTTACAGTGCACTTCTTACAGGGACAATCCCCCCGGAGCAACCTGGAGTTAAGTGTCTTACTCAAGGACACAATGGTGGTGACTGTGGGGATCAAACCAGCAACCTCCTGATTACCAGTTATGTGCTTTAGCCCAGTACACCACCACCAAAGTGACTTACAGTGCACTTATTACAGGGACAATCCCCCCGGAGCAACCTGGAGTTAAGTGTCTTACTCAAGGACACAATGGTGGTGACTGTGGGGATCAAACCAGCAACCTCCTGATTACCAGTTATGTGCTTTAGCCTAGTACACCACCACCAAAGTGACTTACAGTGCACTTATTACAGGGACAATCCCCCCGGAGCAACCTGGAGTTAAGTGTCTTACTCAAGGACACAATGGTGGTGACTGTAGGGATCAAACCAGCAACCTTCTGATTACCAGTTATGTGCTTTAGCCCACTACACACTTTTATCCAAAGTGACTTACAGTGCACTTATTACAGGGACAATCCCCCCGGAGCAACCTGGAGTTAAGTGCCTTACTCAAGGACACAATGGTGGTAACTGTGGGGATCAAACCAGCAACCTCCTGATTACCAGTTATGTGCTTTAGCCCAGTACACCACCACCAAAGTGACTTACAGTGCACTTATTACAGGGACAATCCCCCCGGAGCAACCTGGAGTTAAGTGTCTTACTCAAGGACACAATGGTGGTGACTGTGGGGATCAAACCAGCAACCTCCTGATTACCAGTTATGTGCTTTAGCCTAGTACACCACCACCAAAGTGACTTACAGTGCACTTATTACAGGGACAATCCCCCCGGAGCAACCTGGAGTTAAGTGTCTTACTCAAGGACACAATGGTGGTGACTGTAGGGATCAAACCAGCAACCTTCTGATTACCAGTTATGTGCTTTAGCCCACTACACACTTTTATCCAAAGTGACTTACAGTGCACTTATTACAGGGACAATCCCCCCGGAGCAACCTGGAGTTAAGTGTCTTACTCAAGGACACACTGGTGGTGACTGTGGGGATCAAACCAGCAACCTTCTGATTACCAGTTATGTGCTTTAGCCCACTACACCACCACCACTCCCTAGGTCAAATGTGCCAGTCAAACAGGGTTGGATTCTCTCTCCAACAGCAGGAGAGCCGGTGCCGGCGAGGGGACCAGACTTGTGTTTTTCAAGTCCTTGTGAGCTGTCTTGCTGTCTACATAGTCAACTTCCACGAAGTCTACCTCTAAAATCAGAATCACACTGTAGGATTTTGCCGATTTTAAGACTTCTTTTGTCATAGGGCAAAATAGCATGTCATTGCTTAGTGCAAGATGTACATTTTTGGCCAATTAATTGCTTTTGAAATGAATCTTAGCCTCCAAAGAAGTTCTGCACCACAAAACAATATCTTGCATTCCAGTAAAAATATCTACCGTAATTTCCGGACTATAAGCCGCTACTTTTTTCCCACGCTTTGAACCTCGCGGCTTAAACAGTGACGCGGCTGAATAATGGATTTTTCCTGCTTTCACAAGCTTCATGCCGCCAAAAAACAGAGCAAAAAAAAACATTCTGTGACGGTGCTCAGTTTTTTGGCGACATGAAGCTTTCATTAGACCAATGAAATTGCCGAACGGGTTAAGGTGAAACAATGTAACTTTTTAGTTTACTGTTTAGATTAAATCGGGCGTGCTCAAACTTCCCATCATTCTGATTACGGTAGTCATTTTGTCACTTTATCACCCTCATCATGGCAAAGACACGGAGAAATGCATATGATGCAGCTTTCAAGTTGAAGGCGATCGATCTGGCTGTTGGAAAAGGAAATAGAGCTGCTGCACGGGAGCTTGGTCTTAATGAGTCGATGATAAGACGTCATCCATCCTTTCTTGTTGACTTTCACAACAATTCCTAAGTGCGTTTTTTTAATGCCCAGTTGTTTTCAGCGTGACGGATGATTCGCCTTTCCTGTTGACAGTCCGAGTGAGAGGCAGGTCAAACGTCAGAGGAACCTCATCCATATTTATGATGTCGTGCGTGCCAATGGAAAGCTCCACTATCTTTGCATCAGTGAATTTTTCAATGTACCGGTAGGCACCTGCGGCTTATTTATGTTCAAAATATATATATTTTTTAAATTCAGTTGGTGCGGCTTATATTCACGTGCGCTCATTAGTCCGGAAATTACGGTAAATATTCTTCAAAACCAAAATATAGTTACTTGACATGCAGAATGGCACAAAATAAGAACGGCTTGTTTTAAGAAAAATCTGACAAAGTTTAGTAAACTTTATGCTTAAAACAAGAAAAAAGGAAAAATGTACTTGTTTTCTCTGAAATAACTTTATTTGGTAACAATAAGGTTCCATTAGTTAATGCATTAGGTATTGTAGGATTATACATGTAAATAATTAGTTTAAGAATATTGGCCACGTTCAACCACCAAAATAATGTAGGGAAATATAGCAAAATAAATTACACCAAAAATCCTCCACCATTTAATATGTAATACAACAGGCTCGTTGTATATGCTAATAATTTCAAGGAATTTAGCTCAATAAGGGAATTGGTGACTGATTTGGAAATATTAAAAGAAACAATGTTTACATCCAATCAAAGTCTTCTGTGATGAGTTGATTAGAACGTAAGATTAATTCTTATGGTAAGACTACTTTCATGGCCATTGAAAATAATATCACAAATAGATTGAAATACTGTTTATGAGCATGTAGCTTAGGATCGACAGACCTCAAGGGACCAACATTATTTAATCAAAGACACAGTCAACTTCACTTTGAATAGAAATAAGACTTTATTAACTAATCTACAACAAAATTAAAACTAACAAACAACTAAACTAACACAGACAAACAAACAAACACGGTTAAATGAGCTTTGACAGAAGATGAATGGAATTTTCTGTAACAGAAAAAATTGAACTTTATGTGGTCTATAAACCATGCCTTCAACAAACCCTGAGAACTTCATTTAGTATGCCATGATTTGAGATACTTAGTTTGTTACCAACTATATTGGCAATTCGTTTTTTCTTGTTTTAAGCATAAAACTCACTAAATTTGGTCAGATTTCTCTGAAAACAAGATAAAAAATAAATAAAATGCCATTGTGCTTGTCAAGTAAATTTACATGTTTTTTTTTAATGTTTAGATATTTTTACTGGAAAACAAAACAAAAATACTAATTGAGAATGTAATTATTTTTTGCACTGTAGCTTTACTGCAAAAAAATATTTAAAAGGGACCTATTATGCAAACTTCACCTTTACACAGTGTTTGAACATAAATGTGTGTTGGCAGTGTGTGTACACGACCACCCTACAATGATAAAAATCCACCCAGTCCTTTTTTTTAAATCCCAATTTATCATAAACACCGTTTCAAAAAATGCTGTTTGCAGAGTCTGTATAATGTGACGTCACAGGCCCCGCCCACGACTGTTCACGTACACTGACGTTTTGTCATAGACCCGCCCTGAACGAGTTCTCCACAGCCGTTGTTTGGATGCCGGATCAGCTGTAGACAAGGATTTCTCCTAAACGATCGGGGTGTTTTGTTGTTGGATGTAAGAATGAACATGGCAGTCTTCATTTGGCACATCTGAGCCGCTCTGTTTTTGAAGGGAATGCGCCCTCCAATCTCCCTAAATGCGTTTATGTTTACACCAGATTGCGTTGTAACGGTATCTGTGTGTGTGTTGCTCATCCGTTGTTGCAAAATGGCTGAAACTCTACAAATAAATACATAAATGTATCAAATAACCATTCGGAAACTTCCTTATGATGTCTAGTTATCCGAAGCGGAGATGTCAACTCCGCCCTATTCTGGATACGCACCATCTCATTTGCATTTAAAGACACACACACACAAAAACGGCTCATTTTATTCCCACCCAAAAAATGCATTTTCAACATGGTATAATAAATTATCTGTAGGGTATTTTAAGCTGAAACTTCACAGACACATTCGGAGGACACCAAAGATTAAAATGACATCTTGTG